>JAPYYV010006622.1:0-14445 GCA_030522625.1 Copidosoma aretas | reverse complement strand
GAGAACTGTTCTAATAGAGACCCAATAATATTGGAAGAAGTAAGTGATTCAGAGGAGACTTTCGATGAAGTGCCAGCAAGGAATCTTAACATCGAAATTAAAGACCCAGAGGATGTCGACAATTTTGAAGATGCTTCTGAAATTCCAACTGTGATTGACGAAGAAGAACAACATCGACGCAAAAAATTTAAACTTAATTAGAATATTATTTTTCGTAAATTTTTGTAAAATGGCGTGTATATACGTTTGAAAACAGAACAACTAGTTGTGAAAAATTATAAAAATGGTATAAATAAATTAAGTTTTTAGTGTAATTATGTAATTCAAATATTTAAATGTAAATCATTAAGTATAAACTAGTTTTTGTTATAAACATAATAAAGAAAATCGAATATTATGAAAAAATATTGAGAAAATCATGATTCAGAAAGACGTTTTTTCGGTTTTTCGCAATTTTAAGCAGTTTAACGATAAATAAACCAAAAACTTACATAGACCATTTTAAAGTAGACATTTCAAAGATTAAAATGACCACTTATAGAACTTCGAAATACAAAAAAACATCAAGACAATTGTTCGTGGAAAATAAGGGTGTTTTTTTCGAAAAATGTACATAACTTCGAAAATAGTCGCATTCTGAACTGCAAAAAAATCATGATTATTCAAGATAAAAAAAGACATACTTTCACAAATTTCCATGCAAATTAAATCATTTTTACGCGAGAAAAAAAATAAATACTGAAAAATCGGTTTTTCGCCATTTTACGGTTAATTTGAGGTTAGGTCGAAAAGTGTTTAGTACAAAAGTTTTAGATTTTTTACCATCTACAACATTTGTGTAGAACAATTTTCGCTAAGAGGTCACGTTTTATCGTAAATCGTAGAAAACCGTTTTCAACCCCTAAATTGCATCACCATTTTGAATGTTTTCGTGTTTAAATATTTTTTCCCCCTAAAGTTGGAGCCTCAACAACATTTTCCACCTGGTCTTTGCCTGCTATTTTTTTTTTTTTTTTTTTGCATTTAAAATTTGTCTTGGCACCAGCCTATTTATAATGGTTTTCCCATACATATGAAAGTCATAATCGCTAGATTTTCACTTCCTGTTTCGATTGGTCATGTTATTTTTTCCATGGCACGGATACAAATTTGGACATAGGGAAACACTAGGGGTGACTGAGTATTACTGCTACTTGTTTTATTAAGACACATTCCAAAGTCCATTGAAAATACCTACATGAGTTTACCATTATTTGTTTTCTTTATTACGAAGCCTATCTATTTGCATTATATACAAAACTTTAAGCATATAAAGAAACTTCGGATTTTAGTAGTCTCAGTCTAAAAAGGAGATGTTGATTGTATATTTAAATCTGAAAAAATATTTGGAAAAGTATTTTTCATACCATTGTATACCTACAGCTAACAATTAAACAATTAATATTAAAATTATATTGTTGCTGCAACTTTTTATTTGATGTTTTTTTTCTTTCTTTTTGGTATTGTTTTCCGTTAATCAACTTAAGTTAATCTTTACGGGCACCCTCTACCACCTTGATGTGGAGAGTGTTAATCATAACCCTAACTATAGCCCTTTTTTACCGTAGTCTCCGTTTTTACTCATAATTACTGTCCTATATATCCTCTCCATATTGCCACTTCCTGAACTGAACATTTCCCCAAGTAGTCCAGCACCTACCCAGAACGCCCAGGAAGCCCACCTCGGGTCGCCCTGTGGTGCAAAATCTCTTTCCACTCCCATACCCCCACCTTACCCCAACTAGTCCTGCATCTACCCAAAAAGCCACAAAGTGTACCCCGGGGTCACCTTGTGGTGCAGAACTAGCTGCGAGACTTGGGAACAAATTGCAGCCGGAAACAACTCTGAGAAAATTTCCGAGTTGACCCGACCGGGATTTAAACCCGCGTCTTCCTAGAACAGCCGTACCGCAACTGACTAAGACTTACACCTTAGCCAACTGAGCTACGACTGCTCTTCTATTTGTTCGTTAATATTATTTTCTCTTTTATTTTTAATAGTGCTGTATGTTTAACCTCGTTTCTCTCTTAAATTAGTTTTAATGTACTGGTTTATACAAAATGAAATCGTTGACAAACAGTATAAACATGAGTTCCAACTACGAGACCGCGTTATAGGGTTAAATTTACTTAAGCTATGGAAAGGTTGACAGTAATTGCAGCATGGCCTCAAATCAGTGCATGAGCTCACTGCTAATTGAATTAAAAACAGAAAAAAGAACTGTATGATAAATTTAACGATTTTAATAGGAAAATCATCTTTTTTTTACTAGGAAAAGTTAGTTAATTTGTTGTTAGACTTTTCAATATACTACTAGATAAATATATGTACGTCGTTACTGTTATGCGGGAAAATAGAATCGTATGGCCAGAATCTAATCACTGTCTAATAATTATTATATTTTGTTAATTCATTATAAATTTCGACTGTATTACATTTCCGAGGACTTGAATAAACTATAATTTTTTTTCAACGATCTATATTATATGCAAAATTATCTACACCTACATTTACGTAATGTGGCAGTAATACCAACATTTACCCCTATTTTCTTTGAGTTCCTTTCACTCAAAGAGATTGGAGCAAAGTTTGACGCTATGCAATAGCCGCGAGTGCGTTCCAGCGGTGTGCGTATTGATAACACAAGTCATCAAGCGCATGCGTCTCCTCGAAAAGAGAGACTTTGCTCCATTTTTGTGTGTGATTTGTTCCTTAACTTGAGTTTTCATCGTATCCTGTTTGAACTCAACTTTACTTGAATCTCGTTGGGTGAAAGGAACTCAAAGCAAATAGTGTTTTTCTATGTCCAAATTTCTTTTTGTCTGGAAAGGTCTCACTCGTCGAAAAGTTAATTTTATCTTCCAAACGCGATTTGAACCTTAATAATTATATTTTGAAAAAAAAATAACACCATCATCGAAAGGAGGAGGTAAAAATCTATCGAATTATTGTTTTAATATTTTTTTTTGCCTTGATTGTTTTTTTGTTTGTTATTGAGCGAGTTGAAAGTAAGGTGTTTTGACCGAATAACGCCGTTTGCGCCTTCGGTGGTCGGAAATTTATTGACGTAGCTATATATATGTAGACGCAACACCAGAACAAAAGAAACATATATATATATATATATATGTGTATATATACATATGCATGATTCATCGTAGTGTCCTCTTCCATTCCAGACCAATCGTTCTGAAGTTGCTCGATGGAGTCGATGGCGGCGCTGTTTCGGAATTGCACTCGAGGCCAATTGTAGGGAAGGAAGCCATGACCCCGTCTTGACGGTAGAGAAAGAAGGAAGAAAACGGTTGTCCTGTATCTATCACTGCCCTTTTTACTGATTGGCTTTGACCAACTACACCTAATAAGCCACATCCGGTATGTTTGGTCAAAGTCAATCAGGGACGAGAGCAGAGACAGAATGTACAATAAGAGCTATGTATATATTCTCTGGCATGGACACGTCGTGAGGTGATTCAAAACAAATGATGATCAGCAGCTCAGTAAAATAAAAAAAACGAAATTAAAGTTAACGAAGGTTTGAAATTTTTATCTAGCAAATGAACATTGCAGACTAAATAAAATTGTACATAATTGATGTTTAAAACATGTTAATTTGTTGATTGTCGAATACTGAAGAAAGATTATGTATGGTAACGTTAACTTTTTTACAGCTGCTTCTTATTTTTGATTGTTGCCGACAAAATAATTATAGAAAGCTAAAACCTTTTATCCATTAAAATAACATTTTTTATTGTATTAATAATTCAATAGCTTTTGCATCTCTTGCCTACCCAAAAAGAACTTGTAAATGCATATTATTAAGAAATTCTGATATAGTTATTCGCAAGAAGTGTCTGCATAATTGACAAATATTGTTAGATCTTAATTTGTCAGCAATAAATTTTATATTAAAATTATTGACTACTTTACTACCTCATCAGTGTAATGATATTAATTATTTTTGAAAAAATTTCAGGAATTTTTTGTTGATTCATTAGCAAAGGAATCTTATGGGTATACATTCAAATCAAGGAAGAAAACTGTTCAAAGGCAGGATGTTCAAAGTGCTATCAAAAGTGTAGATGCTCTTTCATTTTTAGACGGAATGTTAAGTGATTTGTAGACAAAAAATTGTAAAATAAAAAATAATAGCAAACTCATGCTTAACTGTTTTGTGCTTTAAATTTAAAATACTGCATGGGTTAATTCGCTAATGTTATACTGTTGCGTATCACAAAATGCACGATATTTACTATGTCAGGTGAGTCAAGGCTGGCAAATTTTGTCTTATCATTTTTTATTTTCGTCCATAGTGCAACGCTGTCGACGTTTTGACCCCCACGTGGTGACGCGTGCCGTTCTGGTGAGTAAAGCTTAAACCTTTAGCTCAAGAAAATATAGAATACTTTCTCTAAAAAAATGATAAAAATGGTCTTATCAGCCTAAAAAATAGTAAAAAATTCAACAAATCGACTGATATCAAGTGGCGCGGTAGAGTCACATGATAGTTTGAATAGTAGACGACGCATGTCACCGTGACCTTACACATGTCTAGATTGGATTCTAAGATTTTCAAAATTAGAAAAAAAAATATTGTATGCATCTATACCCTTAAGTTTTTATGGTTATCAAACCTCTCAGTCACCATACTTATATTTTACAAGAAAATTTCCATCCAGAAATGCCACTCATCATTTTTGAAGGTACGTGAACGTAATATGCTTATTTCGGATTCTTTAATTTTTTATTTCAATCCGAAAATTTCAGACTCTTAAGCTAGCCGCGAGTCAGTATATAGTCACATTATCAATATGTCGATATACTCCTGCGGCCAATCTAAACTAAATCCTTTTAATGTTTTCCTTATAGAATTTCTTAGTTTTAATAACTACACTATATCATAAAAAAACATTGTTTTAATACCATGCATTAAAAATTGGTTTTAAAAGAAGGCAAAAGCTGCAGAAACACAAGAATTACACTTATATTGCGTAGTCCCAAGTATATAGTGATCCAATAACGCGACTAGGGGGGGGGGGGGAGCAGTTCTAAGGGAGAAAATGTGTGTCTGTTGACTGTACTACCTATCGTTTCAAATTTGATTATATTTGGAATATAAAAATAATAAAAGTAGGAGTTAAAGGGATAAATTATAGTGTAATGGTAAGTATTCGACAATTCATGAGAAAACGTAAGCCTATAATTCAAATCTTTATGCTCCATTAAATCGATTCTATTGCGTATTTCCTTCTGTTTGAATAAACTTACCTACACAAGAAACTCCTTTCGTATTACTGTACATTTACTTCTGTACGCCAAACTGAAAAAACTAAAAAAAGTAAACATTGAAAATCAGCAGATCATTCAGTAAATGAAAATAATACAAAAATTGTTTAAGAAATAGTTTAGGTCGAAGTATGCTCTGCCGTTTATCGTTGATAGCAATTGAAAAAAAACTGCATTAAGCTTGGATTCAGTGGAAATCATTTACACTTTTGCTTCAAGAGAAGCTAGGAAAATAAAATTATGACTCAAATCGAAATGAAGTTATAAAGTTAATTATTTTGTTGTACGTAAACAGATAGCTACGAATTAGTATGCAGGCATACCTTTGTAAATTCTTTTATATAATAAACTACCTTATACCTATTTATTTCGTTTTATATTTAATACCTATGACTATTATATACACTATACTTCGGTATAATCGTATTAACTACATGACAAAGTAGTTCTAAAAATCTTTTAAACACATATTCACGTACATTTATAAATGTCTTCCTATATTATATAGTTGTATGAACTAAAATAAGTCAGCTCCCCCGCTTCTTCCCTGCTAGCCAATAAAATTCGTATTGGCTCCCCCCACTCCCCCTTAGCCCCCCCGGCTCTCCCTCAGCTCTTCCATCATCAATCGACATTTATAATTTGGTTACATTTACATTTAGCCCTTAAACATTCTTTAGATTATCATCAAATTAACAAATATATAATGAAATAAGATAACGGTAGAAAAAAGTCTCTTTTAGTATCTAGATATTAATTCTATAATATTGAAAAATTCAGGAGTATTGTTGATTCGTCGAAGTATCAACAAGTAAAAAAATTATATTAATTAATTAAAACCATTTTATTAATTGAACAAGAAGTTATTTAATTTGTTTAACAATGTGGCATTTTATATGCCGTTTTCAGCCGTTTGATGAACAAAAAAAAATTGTACATTGAGACCCTTAATAAATTTATACTGTTAGTGATAATATACAGAATGTTTATAAATTACGAACGTAAATGAATTATAAAATTACTATTTGGCATTTAGAAAATAACTATTTTGTCCATGATGAGAATTTTTCAAATATTTTTAAATACAATTGATATAGCATTTTGTTTTTTCTATCAGATTTAAATTCCAAAAATGTACTCTACACATTATTTAAATCTAATCGCAAGCGAAAAGTTCTATGACTTGACATTTTTTTTACAAGTAATATGGATGCAATTCCAGCCCATATCATTGACAGAAAATGTTCTTCAAAAATAGAGTAATTACTTTTTTTATACAAAAAAGTTTCTTCTGATCCCCGGAATTATCCATAAAAAAATATAAATAATTATGTACAAATATAACTTGAACAATATTTTTTTGATCTTTGCTCGATTGTACATACAACATATCAGACATACTTTTACAAAAAATTCTTCATAGTTGTTACTTAGTTACGAAAAAAAGTTTGTTCGTAATAACAAATAAAATAATTTAAAAGATTCGTCCTCTGATTAAAAAATTTGACTTCCATATAAATGGCCGAGATTATCTTCGCCATTATTAAAATATTCTGTAAAATAGTTTTGATATTTGTTTTAAATATCATCAACTACAATTTTTTACAAAGGTTAAATCATGCAAAGAATGGTTTTGTTTAAAATGTCAACATAACGCTGATCGCTTCATTGATGATAATAAAAACACAAGAATCGTTTCCAATCAAACCCATGACGATAGCAGTATCTTCTAAAGTTTCATAAGTGGTTCTATTAAATGTTCTCTAATCCTTAAATGATGTAATGCTTTCCATTTCATTAAATACTGATTTTTGAAAAAAACAGTTTATGTTGGTTAGAAGGAAAATATAATAACGCCAAATAGCTATAATTCTTATAAATATTTTTTCAATTTTACCGTGTTTTTAGTTTATGTTTGAAAAATAGTTTTCAAGAATAATTAAATAATTAAATTATATTGCTGAATAGTCAACTTTATTCAATTTGTACTAAGCAGCAAATTTATTTTCTTTAGAAACTAGGGAGCTAGCGCGCGGAGCGCGCAGGGGAGCGGAGCAATAAAATATTTGCTGTGTTTGTAGACTTTAAAACAGCATTTGATACGATCAATAGATCAATGTTCTGGGTGAAATTAGAGAGAACGGGGATACGTATAGAATGATGATAATGTTGAAAATAATCTATAATGAACAAAAATACAATCTATTACGTGTCAGAAGCTAACACACACATTTAAAACCGTAAAGGAGGTGATAAAAGGGTAATCATGAATCAGTGTACACTGAAGTTTATTCCTGGACTATATAGATAATGAGTGGATTTAGAATAATACAAGAAGTGTTACAGTAGGAAAACTAAAAATGCACCGTCTTAAATTTGCCGATGACGTTGTCTCAGGTGAGTAGCATTCAGAAAACACAAAACATGGGTTGAAAGATTAAGATAAATATGGTACGAAGTATAGACTGAAAGCCAACATAAGTGACAGATATCTTCATTATTTGTAATGTAGAAGGAATAACAACAGATCTGTTCTAATTTAAAGGCGAGGTTTTGGAAGTTCTAAATGAGTATATAGACCGAGGAGTGTGGTTCTTAAAAAAAAATAGCTTCTTGTGTCACGAAAAAAACGACAGGTAGGATGCAAAGAACAGTCAACACAGTTTAAGGCTTAAGCGAAAAAACTTGAATCAACAGTTTGAATCAAAGGTCTTTTCTCATGGGTTATATGATAAAAATATAATGCACATACGGAGCAGAGAATTTCGTATGACAAAAAAAATGATAAGTAGAAAAAATGAAAGGCAGATTTACAAATATGAAGTTGAGTTTAAATGCAAATAAATAAGCATATATGGAAAGTGAAAGAAGGAAGTGTATGGAAATAGAAATGAGGAAATGTGCAAAAGGTTTTTTTTTGCCAATTTTGAAAATGAACCACAAAATGTAACTAAATGCATGCTTGATCAAAAAAGTAAGGTAAATAATCAATAGAAATCGAATAAAATTCGGCATATACGTTAAAGTAGGATATAAAAAAGTAGAGGATGAGTAAATAATAGGTCTTATAAAGAGACCAACCAAGGAAACCGATCTTAAGAAAATCAAAGAATTTCACAAGGGTAAGATGGACTTTTACCAATCAGAAGATACAAAAAAACTAAATGGTAATTGACAAGTCTTACATCTGTAAATATAAGGAAAAAAAAGGAAAAAACGTAGAGAAAAATATTGCAAAAAGGAAAAAATCTACAAGGAGATTTAAAAGAGAAGTAGTGTAGGCTAAGGTATAAGAATGTAGAAAGGACGAAAGAAAAATAATTTTGAGTGATAGACGGTAGGCTCTGCAATAAAAAAAGCCGCTGCCAATTTTTCTGCACAAAGCTTCCTTGGTTACATGTTTTTCTTCTTTTTCACACGCACCCTCATCAATTTTATTTTTTTCTACACCACAAAATGTTATTTTTGAGAAATTTCTTGATCTCCAAGATGTTCTACCACAAAATATTCTGCAACAGCGTTCACTGGCGAAAAAATCCATATTTTCTACAAAATCTAAGATAAAAGTAAGTGATAATAAATTAATTGTTGAATCAACACATCTTTATATTCTATTTTAAATATAATCAGTATTAATTTAAGGGAATATCAATTTTGTGTAGTTATGACACAAGAAAGGTAACCCACGTATACCCATTTCTGGGCTTTTACGTATCTACCGTTCTTTTCTAATCTAACCTACCTACCCAACTTATCCGTTCTTTCATAAGCTCCCCTGGTTACCTGCCCGGAGTATGCGAGTCTTTCGTGCGGGCCCCTAGTGCAAAGATCCCCTTAGACGACTCGGTTATCCATCCTATTGAGTACTATTTACAGGGCGCAGCGATCGTCTTCAGCACACACCGGAAGGTATGAGATTAACGGAAGGATCTCCTCTATTAACTATCTACCTCACCGTACCAACTATTAAAATCGATAGTGACTTTACTGACCAGGTGGCCAGGTGTTGGCTTTTCTCGTAAAGAAGACCCTTACCTAGAGGTCTAGACATTGTTCGGAAAAATCCACTAATTGTCTTAAAAATTGGAAAATCGGTATCCTGGCTACTCCTACTATCGAAAAAGCCCGAGAAATAAATCTCGATATTTTTCGACGGGATTTGAACCCCGGTCTTTTGGAATTTTTGAGACTAGGCAGCTAGCACGCTATCCGCTAAGCCATCGAAGCTCTTACATAAAAGGATGTTGAAATCTGTATATGAAATAAAAAAAAAATTAACGTATTCCCTTTGCAAGAAAGAATTTAAAAATGTTATCGTTGTATGAACTTATATTTATAATTCATTTAAAAAAATTTAAAATGCCCATAAAAGCGCTCAACTGTTTCTGTAATAATAATAGTTATATGAACATTCTTTAGGTCATAAGGGGGGATGGCGTGATGAAAAGGAGCGCAGAAGGGAAATTTCGGCCTTTTCGTCGAGGAGCTCGACTACCAGCAGCAACTTTTCTTTTCCTGGGTAGAAGCAGTGAGTCCAAGAGTTATAGAGATTGTGTGGGCCTTGTCATCGAACTTGAATTTCGTATTGTGTGGTAACTGTAAGTAAGGAAAATTGGATTCCGATGGTCGAGTAGAAGCTCGTGGATTGTTTTTAACGATTCCTCGTCGTAGAGGCAGTAAAACCATTTGTGGTGGCTTCGTCGACGTGCTTTATCTCGTGCCAGAGGTACTTGATTGGATTAAATTAAAGTACTCGCTTGTAAAACCATGTAGTTTAGAAGTAAACACCCCGTTAAATATTGTGTTGTATTCCAATGACAACCATTTTGTTTTTCATTTATTTTTTTGCGATTCATTTATGTTTAAAAACTTGAAAACACAATTTGATACTAAAGTATAAGTGCTGTTGTACGCGCATTTACTAAATTATTGATAATAATAATAATATTTATTGATTTTATATTTAAGTTACTTGGGTTAGATTTTTCATTTATTATGAAATTATAAAGGTATTTGAATAAATTTAATCGAATATCGACGTTGTAAGAATTACATTATTAGAATTACTATTTATCTAAGGATTATTTGGGTATCTTGTTACAAGTCGATGCGTGGAAAGTAAATCTAGTTTTTTTTCGCCCAGTCAATTATTTTTGTATTGCTCTCATTAAATAAAATCATCTTTTAACTTTCATTTTTAATATTTCTGAAAATATTGGTAAAACGATACTGTTGTATATCGGGCTTTATGCTCGTAAAAGATAGTAGTTTGCGTAAAAACAATTATCGCATAAGGACTCGTGGATAAGGAATTCATTATTTCCCTTCGTATAGTGTTAAAAAGCGATAATGGATTTTTTGGATAATTTTCTTTTTCATATAGAAAAGCTTCATTTAATGTTAGTTCATGAAAATATTGTAAAACTGATTTTGTTCACAATTGATTTTGAATTTTTTTCATTAAAGTTCGTTCTTCGAACAGTAAGACATACGATATGTTAATTGATTTACCTGTATACCTCCTTTTCTAACAAAACACCTCGCAACATATATATTATAAATACGAGTACGTATCGATCTTAAGCTTAAATACTTATCGAAGTTATTCATCACTATTGAATTAGTAAAAATTATTTGTTGAATCTGTCAACTTAATTCATACATTGATTATATTTTTTTGAGTTTTTATGTTTTTTTTTTGGTTGTCTACGTTTGCATGCATATGTATTAAAGAATAAGATCCTGTATTACATACGTAGATATAATCATAAAAATATCAAAATATGAAGGTTGGCACGCAGAGCGCAGAGCGGGTGATTCCCCACTAGTATAAACATATATATCATCCTACACACACACACACACATATATATATATATTGGCGTAAGGTGGGGCGAGAAGGTTTTTTCACCCCGTGCCCGCCGCGCCGCCCCGCGTCTACCCGCGCTGACCCGCGCCGACCCGCGACCGTTCCGCGGCCGTGCCTCCGTCGACCCACAAATTAAGGGGATATTGTTCAAATTTGTCTTGTAATTTTGAATTAATGAAAAACCCTGCCCCGCGCCGACCGGCGTCGTCCCGCAGTCGCCCCACATTTATTGAGGGACCGCCCCACATGCCACCCCATAAATTACGGTGGTTTTTCTTCATTTTCTCGGCTAATTTAAATTTGAGTACTTTCACGGAATTCCGCCCACAGCCGTCCTACATTATGTATACCTACATATACCTACAGCCGCCCCATATTCTATATACCTTCATATACCCCGCACTGGCCCACGCCACCCCACATTTTTTGAGGAACCCCCCACATACTGTCCCACATGCCACTCCACGGCCCCAACAAAAATTGATATGGTTTTTTCTCAATATTTTGTATTTAAAATTTGTTTACTTCCATGGAGAACCCCCTGCAGCCACGTTACATCATGTATAACTACATATATATACTTCCACCCCACATTTTTTGAGTTACCCTTATCATACCGCCTACGACCCAATCACAAATAACAGTTATTTTTCTTCATTTTGTCCATTATTTTAATTTTTATTACTCTCACGGAGAACTCTTGACAGTCGCCCCACATTCATGTACCTTATATATATCACTCCGCCTTACATTATTGAGGTACATCAAATGATTCTCCAAATTGTGTCTTAATTTTTATTTAACTTTTGACAAGCGAATAATTTCCCCACCACCCTAGGGGTACAGTCAGGGCGCATTAGATTTTATTTTGTGGAAATCATCGCAAACCCACATTGAAATTTTGTGTAGCTAAGTAAAGTGATGTGAATCATTGTAATGTGAAATAAAACATGTAAAGTAATGGAAATTTTTTAATATTCAAATTTCGGAAAATACCGAGTTGCTTGATAATTTCCGTAAAGATTGGTCTACAAACCACGTAAAGAAGCAAATGGATATTAATTATTATTAAATGTAATCTAATAGATCTTAAAATCCGATTTCTATTTTCAATCTTGGAATCATTTGCTTTTTTTTTGTATGGATATATTCAAAGAAAATTATTGGAAATGAAAAAAAAAACAAAAACAAAAAATTAACACTGACAATAGAAATAAATAAATTGAATAAATAAATTTCTAATGTTTTCATTTTTTTCGAAATTTTAAAATGAATATATCTTCCCCTCAATATTATTTATCTCCAAACTATTTTCTGATTCTAATTTAACAAAATTTTTTCAGTATTTTTACATCTTGATAGTGCTACATATAATTGACCGTGATAATACAATAGTTTTTTCAAACATAAGCCAACAGATTTGAAACTTTGCTCTTGTGATTTGTTTATGGTCATTGAAAAAGCTAAAACCAAAAGAAACTGTTTTCTGTACAGAATGAAAAGGAGAGAGGAAGTATTTTCAGTATTTAAAGTAATTCTAGGTATAAAAACTCTGTTTTCTTCCTTTTCGCCAGTGATAATTTCTGCTTTGATATTAAATTCAAATAGCTGTGTAAATTTAAATCGTGTACCGTTGCAGAAACCATCAGCAATACTTAAATTTCTAATCGACATAACTATTGCTCCTACATTCGAATTTAATTGATGTGGTGGTAAACTTTTACGAATATTATTCAATATTTCATTGGAAAATTTATATATGTATTATCATGGCTTTTGTCAACTTCTTTACACGTAGCAGCATCAATGCTATAATATGTTGTCACATCCCCGGATATATACTCCTATATTATATAGTTGTATGGTTTTAGGGTAAGTACTAGCTCCCCCGCCATTCCCCCCGCTTCTCACCAGCCCCCCCCCCCCATAAATAAGGTAAGATTCGTTTGTTTACCGTGAAATATGACCTCAAATAATTTGAGCTAGCTCCCCCCGGTCCCCAAATATGGTAACCAAAAATGGGCTGGAAGTAAACATAAAAAAAAAAAAAAACGAAAATCTTAATTATGAGGAATAAAGGAAATATAGAAGGGCAGTCAACGCAATTGTAGGATTAAGAAGAAAAATTTAATCAAACAGTTTGAATAGAAGAATATTTGTCTACGATATAATGATGATATTAGGTCTCTTGTACACAGTAAAATAGAAGGCAGATTTACAAATATCATGTTGAGTATATTTGCTAATCTATGAACTTCTTCCATGTTTCGAAAATATTTTCTCGATTTTCAAGCGAATTGTTTATGTTATCATTTCAGTTGTCTACGTTTGTACGCATATATAAGTCATTCTACGAAAAACGGCAAATTTCCAAGGCTGAAATGGACAAAGGCTTAAAAGGAGATTTTGATCGATCTAAATTTTTTTTATGTCGTTTGTAACCAATGTAAGTTAGAATTTCTTGGGCCCCGCTATATCTGCTCTTGAAAGAGTTTTGCCATTGTAATATGTATGAATGGTACAGTGACGGGCTTTAATAAAATTGTCTTAAAATCTAGATGACGGAGCTCTGAATGAGAATACAACTTTACCCTTGCACTTATGCGATGTAATTATCATCTGTATTTGGATACACCTCACTATTTGAGTCGATGATTCAAGAGCAGGTGAAGATACACTGCGATTTGGACAAAAAAACTGTATTACGGGCTCTCATTAAATAATCTTTGAATTGAGATTACAGCACATTGAATAAGCTTATTACACTTGGCCCTTGCACACTAGGGTGTCCGTTATTTCCCAAATTTCCCAGCGCCCCTAAAATTTTTAGTAAATGCCCTAAGCGAAGCCAGTTGATACAATGCTGCGGCATCGAATTATTTTTGTAGGAAATTGAACGTTCTACAAAAACTTTCTCTGAAGTTTTGCAAAAAAATCACTTCTCAGTCAAAAATTTATAGCTATAATTATAGGTCATTATAGCTATAAAAATATTTATAGCTATAAATTTTTGACTGAGTTGCGTCAAAGTTATTCAAGGTCAATGTTCAACTAAAAATAATTTTTTTTTTTTTCGAACAAAAAATTATTATTATTTGCATAAAAATTTATTGTTTTTTGCCGATAATATCTTATTTCAACGATTTTTTGGGTCTGTGAGAATAGTTAAAAAGAGGAGATTCAACAATTATTGAAAAGAAATTTCAATGAATTAAAAATTTCGGACTCACTATAACTTTTATGAAGAAAT
>JAPYYV010006621.1:0-14147 GCA_030522625.1 Copidosoma aretas | reverse complement strand
TTTGGTAATAGGCCGGTTTATATCAGGATGAAGATGATAATTATCATGATGATGATGACGATGACAATAGTGATCAAAATGATACTGTTCATGAGAATAATGGTATTCTATTAATGACCATGATGGTTAGGTTGACGATGATGATGATTATGATTATGATACGGATGAAAATGATAGCTACAAAGATTATGATCATAATGATCCTAATGATAGTCATGATCACGATAGCGTTGATGATGTTTATGATGATAAAGTTAAGGATGATAATGATTATGATGATGTTGATTATAATAATGATACAAACGATATTAATAGTGATAATACCGACAAGAATGAGGATAATAATGACGCTGGTCATAGTGAGGGTGATGATAATGATAATGATAATGAGAAAAATGTATTGCATTTAAATTCGTGGACACTACCTCCTGCTGGGACAAATCTGACTTTTTTTACCAAAAATTTTTCCTGTGAAAAGATGCAGTCCCTGTACAACACTTGCTTAAGAGTCCAAAGATTTAAATAGGAAATGGAAACAAAGTCGTTGTAAATTAAGCATGACTATGATATAGTCATGCTTAATTTACAACAACTTCGTTTTTTTTTGTATTTAAAAATTTTTCCGCATGCGATTTTCATTAAAAAAAATAAATTGATAATTTTCCGATACTCGGATGAACATGTCATCCAACAACCTATTTCTTAAATCCTGATATTACTCAAAATATTGGCTAACGCAGAATGTCTGACAATCATAAAACTGTAAAATAATTTAAAAAATTTCAAGCAGTCGTAGGATCGACGGAATTAGCTATGCAACTAAAGTTAAAGACTAAGTCATCTGCTAATAAAAGCGTAGCATCCTGACACAAATTCGGCTAACGCAAATCTTGTAAGTCTTCAGCGTGAAAATTTAATTTTTATGATTAGGCAGCATTGTTGATTTTTCTATATTTTGATTCATGTATATTTTTTATTAGAATAGGATTAATATTTTTAATGAATTCATGGTTAGATTTCGTTGTATTTAGCATCAATAAATTAGAAAAAAGTTGGCGTTCATGCATTAAGAAATATATTCCCAAATATTCCTAGGGGATTCATATCATAGACAATATAAGCGAGTGGTAACCCAAATACGACTATTAAGTTCTTGATTAAATAATCTCTACGATCTTGAAAAAACAGTATCGATAGTGGTTCCATAGATAGTACAGTAGATTTATCAACGTTCCCAGAATGTTTTTATGACAGGTCTAAGTTAAGTTAAGTTTCAGAAAAGAATCAATTGTCTTTTATTACTTCAGCAATAATAACATTGATAATAAAATAACGATCAGAGTGACATTTGAAATAAATAATAAAAATTCGCCGGAAGGAAGACATGAACTAGGACTGATAGGATGATAGGCAAGCATTTCTGACACTTGGCCGGAGTAGTTCAGATGACTATTTTAAGAAAAAAATTTTTTTAGCTACAAAGTAAATAAATAAAATTTTTTATAATTTGATGACTTGCCAACTTATTATTATATGTGAAATCTCTCCTAAATGCCAACCTAATTCGAAAGTAGCGTATCGTCCTAAAACCTAAGGGTAAACTCAAGAAAGAAAGTATTAGTGTAAATGATGTAAGTGATTCTAAACAAAATTTAGTAATTAAACTATCTAAACGTATATTTTTATTGTCGAATATTGTCATCAGCACTCTTCGAAGTAATTAGCGTAGTGGTGTCGTGATCAGTGATCTGGCAAAAGATTTAATTACATGTATATAATTTCTTAACTTCGCCAACGGATCACGAATTACTACATCTCTACGTACATTTTTAGTTCTTTGATTTAGTTGCTTAGACGGAAGACAAAAAATCTGGTACTTGTACTTTATCAAAACGTGATTCTTAAACTGAGCATCTGATCTAGCCTGGCAAGGTAAATGAAATGTTTGCCTCTGTAGCAATCGTATCAAGTTTGTATACCGGGTTCAACGGTTTTTATTTTATTTTTTTCTTTATTTACTTTTCTTGTTGTCGTTATTTCTAAATTCAGGTGTTACTTAAATAATTTTTCAAAATTCATTCTTTTGCTACATCTGCACTTAATTAATTTTCGTTCTAGGAAAAGTGCAAAAAACGTTTAAGAGCTCTCGCGAGAAGTGTTTGTAGGTTTTAAATTTAACGATTTAGAAAAGTTTCAGAATTGTGTCATGGTACGTGTATTGTGTGATATTGATGAATTTACTTTTCACCGTCTATCATTAAAAGAATATATAACTAGTCTGAATTAGTGGCATGACTAATTTTTTATCTGAAGATTAGATAATTTTTTGAGTCTCCGAAAGTACTTATCTATGCATTATTTAATAACTTTTTGTACAAAAAATACACTTCGACTCCACGTAACTATGTAACGCGGAACCTTGCAGCAGGAGTTGTTTGCAAATATTCAACTTTAAACAGATATGTTTTAATTTTCATTGCATGCATTAAAAGTTTGAAACGAGAACATGGACCAGGAAATTTTCTTTTAAACAGAAAATTTTCGTGGCACGGAGAAGAAACGACAGGTAGGAAGCAAAAGACAGTAAATGCAGTGTTAAACTCAAGCAAAAGAGAAAGTAGAAAGTATGAATCAAAGATTTTTTTTCATGGATTAAATAACAAAATTATATTGCACACACGTAGCGTGGACTACACACGTACACACGTAAAGAGAAATTATTTTTGTTTAAGCGTACTACCCAACATTTTAGATGGATATATTTTTTGTGAAATAGTTTCACAGCGCTCCCCTCATACTCATAATCGTTAACTTAGAGAAGCACACACCTAATTTATATGCCAAGTAACTTGATTTTGGCGTATAAAACAAGTAGCACTCTTTGAAAAAAAATATCGAAAGTCTTAAACTAGAAGTTGTGTGGAACGAGATTCATGTGACTTTTGCAATCCCTTAAAAATATACAGATTTTATCCTCTTGAACGATAATCGAAATAGCCAATGCTTTAAAGGGTAGAATTATACAAATATTTTTTGAAGCTTACATTAAAGCTTCAATCAAATATTTTTAATTATATTTTTTTTTCCTGATTGGTACGTTTGTTTTAAAGTTACAGTTCATAAAAGATTGATAAATCACCCTATAACAAATTACTTAATATTTAAATAGTGTTTTTTAATAATATCAGTTATTTGTTACGTAAAAATTAAGTATCTCACGAAAAAAAAAGTCGAAGAATACGGTCATAATTATTAAACAATTAAAATATGGAGTTTTTATATCATTGTTAATAATTAGTTATCAACAAAAAGCAGGTATCTTTAAATATGAACAACTTGAATTTTCACTTAATTATGGCAGAGCATAGAAATAACAAGAGTAATTATAATTATAATACATAAAATATTTTTGCTTATTAAAACCAAAATCAAAAAGTTAAACATTCGTAGGAATTACTAATATTGATAAAAAAAAATATCCTTGATTTTATAATTTATTCATAAAAATAAAAATTATTATGGGGGTTAGCGCGTGGAGTGCACAGGAGGACCGAGCCCCACTATTAAGTATACATATACATATACATATATATCGAGATAAGGACTAAAAATCTTCTGCCCCCTTACCCCCTGACCAACCCCTTAGCCCCCGTTAAATAACGAGTATATTAGTTATATTTTTACGTGTTTTGATTGACCGTCATTTTTTTGTGGCCCTTCTCAGCCTCCCCTAACCACCTTCTTCTGGCCCCCTTTCCAAAAATCGATCGTTTTCTCCGTGATTTCAGGTTAAAATTATTTTCCCAATTTTTTCTTTGGTCCCGTTCAGCCCCCCCCCCCCTTAACCTTCTTTCAGCCTACCCTCCAGAAATTAAATTTTTTTAGGATTTGTCGACCCCCCTCAAAAGCTCGGAAATATTTCAGGATTTGTCGACCCCCCCCCACCCCACCCTTCCTCAAAAACATAGAAATTTTGACCTGATGCTTATTTAAATAGACAAAGATGGCTAAAGTCACCCAAAAGTCACTATATCGCCAAAATCGGCCGAAAACGGACAAATGATTCCGATATCAGACAAAGCACCTCATGACAGCCCTCTAATATCGTCGAATATTGCCGAAAACAGCCAGACGCAGCTAAAGCCGATCCTTCACATCTACGTGAAATTTATTATTTTTCCCGCACATCTTTTTAATAAATAGACAGATTTAGAACAATAAAATGGATCGTTGATGACAAGAGATATGAAAAGATAACGTAAAATATAAACAATAAACGATAAAAAAACCGTACGCTCTAGCTCAATACGATATAAAAATATGATCCAACTCAAGTACCTACAACCAAATAACCAAATATATTTTCCCGCTTATAAGGTAAGGGTACGTATTATAGGCCAGTTACTCGACGCCTTTTTGATTAAATATCAATTTAAAAAAAAAACACGATTGATATTAATGATTAAGCACTATTTAAAACACTAGGGATTACGTAAAAATTTAAGAAAATAAAAAGCCTAGTCATTGTTTGTACATACTATGGGACTTCTGTTTTTACTTCGTCCACCTAGCCCATAATGAATGTCCATATTATGAGCCACGCAAAAAATTACTTACACAAATTAAAAAAAAAGGCATGTATTGTAAATATTATACATTTTTACAATGTTAAAGTTAACAAATTTGTATTTGTTAATGAGAAATATTTTATTACTAAGCTGCTGTGATAAAAATTCAATCTAAGGTAATGCTGTGGAAGTGGAACGTGCTTCAGGTAACAAAACTCAGTACCCTTTATCTTATATTAAACACAATCATATATAGTTACTTTATTGTTTACCCTTAGATATTCATAACAATGAATATATTTATCTAGCTTAGTCTTTCTAGCTGTGCAATCTAACTTTTGCTTATGCACTACTTCACAAATATTCTAGTATTATTAATAACGATATCTAACTGTAAAACCAAATCTGTATCGTATGTAACTAAATACGCAAGGACAGTTTGCTTAAAGAGCAGGACCGCAAAGCAGGCAGACGAAGGAGAAGTGAAGGAGGGGAAATGAAAGACGTGCCGCTGCGTGGCTCTTCCGTCTCGCTTGCGCAGACTCGTTGGTTGCGGCAGACGCCTCTGCCACCACGAAGCGCTAGCAGAGCAAGCAAACCAAGCCATACTTGACACTTCCTCCATTGAAAGCTTGCACTGGTCAACCTTATTGCTAATTCCTGTGAACAGAATCTAAATTATTTTTATTCGTGTTTATCAATCTTGCATTACCTTAATGGTCAGAAGCCTGATCATTAAATTAATAATCTACTTCTAGGACTCAATCAATCTAACTTTAATTAAGTCTCTAGCTACAAACTTTCTAATATCATATTTCTAGATATTCATTATGTCTTTTACTAACTTGACTACTAGCTATAGCTGCTATACTGTCGCATACATTAGGACTTTTAAAGAGTTACCATCTCTTGGTTGGCATAGATTATAGTGATATACTCTGCCTGACACGTTGACAAGGCCGAAAAATATTACTTGTGTGTCCCCCAAGCAAATTTATAACAGAATAATTTTATCAGACACTCACAAGTTGTCCATAAACATTTTTAATCAGCAGATCTAGCATTAAAAAATTATAGTGAGTCATCTAACTATTCTTCTAGCTTGAGATCCAGATTTTTTTGTATGTTTTATCTGCATACTCATTCAGCCATCATTAAATCTCATACTGCGACCGACTTGATATCGATCTAAGTCATTATTAGCGTATACTATGTCAAAGGGAACCATGTTGGACAATTACAGATTGTTGTGAGGGTACCGTAGTACAGTGCGATGTCCTTCTGCTATAGGCTGACACACCCCAGAGAGACGCTTCCTACTTATTCTCTCCGGACCAAGGATACTTTCCATCAATATAGCGAGCCCGCACTAGGGAACGAGGTGAGAAAAATCCAGTGCCCGTTGGCATAGTGAATCCCCTGGCTGCACAAGGATTAGTTAACCACCTATCCACTAATTGTCTTTTGATCTTAAGATATGACAGCCAACATATCCTTCAGTAGCAAGCCTCCTTAGGGTCCGGATCGGATGCTTTGGCCATGGACACTAGCCGTCTCGATTCTTGCTCATGAGAGCCGAACCCTCGAGACGGTTGTTTTTGTGTCCGTGCACACGGGGAACCATGGGTCGGTGCATCTGCATCTGCTGACTTCCCACCTGGAGTCACACATTATCGCTAGACACGGGCAGAGTTGCGAGGCTCTGAGATCTGGCCCCGTTGGATGTTCTTTATCCGGCTTTTAACTTGGTTTAAAACATCGCTTTCAACTTTGGACAGTAGGTCGTACCTGACCATTCAATCGCACTTAAAGGCTTCAGTGAAGTCTGTCTAGAGTTCTTATAGAGCCTCTTTTAGTCTATGCACTACTGATTCTGAGCTTCAACTATTTCACAATTGGCTTCAAGCTTTGTTGGTGATCATCAAGGCATCACCTGCCTATCGCTTTCGACAGAGTCTTACGATGCCGCTTAATGTCTTTAATGGGGGAAGAATGTAAAGACCAATGAGCGGAAAAGCTCTTTCGTCCGTCAATCCACAGGATTCTTTAGGACCTTAGTCTCTCAGCGTTGCCCTCGTCACGCTCTGACCCCCGTTCAGGAGAGACTTTCTGCCAGTTATTCGAGATTTAGTTGAGATAATCGAGTTTGAGTATAGACAAGCTATCCCCTTCTATAATACCTACGTTACAGTAGCCAGAAACGTGAACCTACTTGAATTTGGTCTTAACACATCGCATCTTAAACAATTGAAAAAAGAAGAGGGACAGAAGGAATCTCGTTAATCCATTCATGCGCGTCAGTAACTAGATGACGAGGCATTTGGCTACCGTAGGCCAAGTACAGAAGAGGTTCACCAACTCTCTGTACATATTACTTTGCCTGCCGTATACTAAAATCTAACTGTCAATCTCCTTTCTAGCTTTCTCGCCTTTCAATATTTACCACTTAACTTGTGACTATGGGTGTTCTTTATGGATGTATCTCACCGTAACCGAAGCGCTTCTACATTTTCTCAATGTACCCTTGGTTGTTCCAGTTTGATTGCATCTGTCTCGCTTAACTAACATTCCATGGAATGTTTTGGTTCTCCCATGCCTGTCGTTTCAAATTCAAACACAAGCTTGTTCTTTACCTTTCTAACTTTCCAACTTATTTCTAGCTATAAATATGTGATCAACATATGATAAGAGCATTAGAAACATGTCTACTTTCTTCCAAGTAAAAAGGCTAAATTCAATCTCGTGGAATGTTAGCGCAAGTTTTATTGCCACTTCCCTAACTAGATCATTTCTATCTCAAGGCTGATTTTTAAGCCATATAAGGCGTACTTTAGTTTTCCAACTCTATTATCCATTGGTTCAGCAGACCTCTTGTACTTTTCCAGCACTTCCATGGAGATTTTTTTAATTTATCTAGCTGGCAAGCAGTCGAGTCAAACTTATTCATCTTGACCAATGCAAATCTAATAATTTGCATTACTAAGACAGGCGACTATTTTTACTTTGTTGTTAGTAATTTCTATATTTACAAATTTATCATTATTGTTCGAGCCTAATATTTCCATTTATTGATCGAGTCTGGCTTAATACATCTTTTTCTACTCCAGACCATCTTAGAACATATGGCTTCTTTATACGTAATGCGTCTGCTTGAGAAATTGTCAGCAATACTGTTTGTTTTTCCTCCCTAGCGAATTTTCATCTAATCTATTCTCATTTTCTAACCACAGTAACTTTTTAACTATCTTTCTTAGTATAGCTTTTTTCACTTTTTCTCCCTTCGTTTCTAGAATGAGTTTTTCAATGAATTTCTCACGATTATTAAACCAAAATACTTCCATATTTTCATATAACAAATTGAAGAATCATTTATATTATTTTGTTATCTCTAACTTTCAAAACCAACTTTTTGTGAAGACTCAAAAGCGTGCTCTAACCAAACTTATTTTTATCTGATTTTAAATAGATTTACTAGTAAATTCTATCCAACTTTACAAACTTCTTAATGTATAACTGCTTTATCAAACTTGAAATCTTGTAAGGTTTTGCATCTATTCAACATCCGGTGATTCTTTAATAGAAATCATTTGCATTATTAATTTTCCCTATCATGCAAATTTCTATAAAGGTCTGAGTACTTAGAGCTGGGCTAGTAAGATTTTGATTTTCGGTAAGTGTCCGATCATTCGTTTGCATCATGTCATATATCCATGATTCATCTAATTTAGTTTTTTTCCGAGCTTCTAACTCTTTTATTTTTCTTATCCATTAAGTTATTTACGGACAAATCTCTATGTTTTCTAGTTGCCATGTTAGCAACGATGTTAAATATGAATATGCAATCATTTTATCAAACTAATCCCTTTCTAACTCAACAATCCAATAAGAAAAGAAATATATCGACAACAATGTTTTATTTGACAGCTGATCAAAGACTTTAATTTTTTTATTATCTTAATAGAATTAACTATTTCAACAAAATTGTATCAAATATTCTGGATTTTCTACTGACAATCTAGCCTGTATTGCAGAAGATTCGTTTAAGCAATTGATTAGTAGTTTTATATCCACTGACCTTTTAGCACCCTCTGATCTTAATATTCCCAGGTTGTCATTGTTCACCCAAAATAAAATTATTCATTTCATTTGACAATTAAAAACCAGTCAAAATTCAGTCATTTTCTTCGTGGCACTGGATTATGGAAAACGATATTATATTATTATATAACTATAAATAATTATATAAAACGATTTTAAAGTAGCTATGTCAAGTACAGTATGCAATAGTTATAAGAAATTCGGAGGTTTGTTAAAGTTTTGGATAAGACTAAAAGGAAATGTGAATGTTAATTCAAAAAGCATATAAAAAGGTGATGGAGAATTAGCTACTACGCAGTCAGAAAAAACTTTCAGCACCCTATTTACATCATAAGATAGTAGAAAAACCGTAGTTACAATAATTTCATTTTTATACTTTTTTATTTATATACTTTATTGACGAAATAGTAAATCAATGTACTTCAATCGTATTTAGACTTTTTGACACATATTTATTTATTTATTAATATATTCTTGTTTATAATATTGATAAAAAAGTTTTATTTTTATTATACACATTGATGAAATTTTCATGTGACAAAACTTTTAGCTATAAAATAATTTTTTTGACGTACCTAATCTTAAAAAACTTGAAAAATGTCTAAAATATAATTATTTTTAATTTTTTGCAAAACGAGAGTTTGAGATGTTTTTTTGGCAATTTTTAAAATAATGAATCTTTAAGCATGGTGGTAGTTCTCATCGACCAAGAAATTCCACTTGCACTGGTTAGAAAAAGATCACACATTGTTAGTTCAATAATTAGTTGCAGTAAGACAGTTCAGAATAAGATTAAAGATACAGAGATGGCACAAGTATGTGTGATGGATGATGATACAGTAAATAATTTGGAGTCTAGTGGTAGTTTTTCCTTATCAAATGATCTCAAAATAGAGTATGTTAATGCTTTTAAAGAACAAAATATTATAGTGCATCAATGGAGTGGCTTTACAAATATTCAAAATGTAACAAATCAATAATTAACTTTATGATGAACTTTGGTAATGATATATATTTTTATTTTTATGCTTAAGAGTTTAGTTTACTATTTTTTATCGAATTATATTTTTAAGGCGAAAACTCATTGCTTAGCAATCATAATCTAATTGTTAGTCAAGATAAGGGAAAATTAATTCTTAAGAAAGACATTAAAAAAATTATGAATTTAAAAGAGGAACACATTGAAGACGAAAAAGAAAATCAGAAAGTTTGGTCGAAGAGTTTTTTTTTCTGCTACATTCCTTGTACCCTGAAAGTATCTGATTTTTTTGCAATATTATTATTAACTTACGGGTGATCTCTAACGTAAACAAATGTCTGATTGTTTCTTGCTACTCACCGACTCTTTACCTATAAAAAAAAAGAGAAAATCTTAAAAAATCTAAGAAGCCTAAGATGGTAATAGCTGCAGTTCCAAATGAGTTTTGGGACTTGTATAGTAAAAAAGAAGATTAGAAAAAACAGAAGAAGCTTAAAGCATAAGAAAAGAATTTGCGTCAGGCAAAAATAAAAAAAAATTGTTTTTTTGTAAAAAAAAAAGGGAGTAAAAGAAGGCAAAGAGAAGCAACAGAAGCTATTGACGCTAGGTCAAAGGAATTAAATGTTAAAAGATGTAAAACTGAGCCGAAAGAAGCTCAATAATTTTTCCTAAGTTTGAAATAACTTAAATCTTTCTTTGTACAAAAATATGTAAGTTATGCTTAGTACTAAGATATTTCTTATTTAAAACTACAAATTTTTTTACTTTAGAATTGTAAAAATGTATAATATTCACCATACAACATTCTTTTTTCAATGTGTATGAGTAATTTCTTGCGTGGCTCATAATATGGACATACGTTACAGGCCAGGTAAATAAAGTAAAAACAAAAGGACTATAATATGTACAAAAAGTGACTTGGCATTTTATTTATTAAAATTTTTTCGTGAGCTCTTTTTCATCATTTTTTTGTAGAAATTTGTTCTCTAGAGTCTAGTGCTTCAAATGGTGTCAAAACATTCATAGTAATTAGTTTTTATGTTCAAAATCGACGGATAATTAGAACATTGTCGAGTAACTGGTCTACAATACGTACCCTTTCCTCATAAGCATGCAAGTCTATTTGGTTATTTGATTCTAGGTATTAAAGTCGTATCATATTTTTATTTTGTATTGAGCTAGAGCGTATGGTTTTGCTGTTATCTTTTCATAATTATTGTCACTAACCGTCCGTTTTGTTGTTCTGCATCTGTATATTTATTAAATAAGTTGTGTGGAATAATTAAAAATTCTCATAGATGTAAAGGATCGGCTTTGGCTGCATCCGGTTGTTTTCAGCAATATTCGATGATACTAAACGTCAATAGTGCAGTAGTTTATCTAAAAGTTTTCGAAGTTTTTAAGGGTGGTAAAAGAGGCTAATAGGGGGTCAACGAAAAATTAAAAAAATGATTTTTACGTAAAATTACAAAGAAAACGATCGATTTTTTGAGGTGTGGCCAGAGGAGCGGTGAGGGGGTTGAGATGACGCACAAACAAATGACGATCACTTAAAACACGAAGAAATATAACGAATTGACCTGCGATTTATGGGAAGCTGAGAGGGTGAGAAAATGCATAAGATTCTAAGTCTTTGTAACTATACATTTAGAAAGATATACATATATACATATACAATAAATTGAAAGCATGCTAAGTTATTGCGTTATAGCCAATTTGTTATGTATTATTTATATTTTACCGGTCAGCACGCTAATTTAGTTCAAGATACGCTACTTATTAGCCCTTTTGTCGCTTAGTCCATCAATACTAAGTTATCTACTACGTATCATTGATAAATTACTCAATCGGGTACGAAGCTAACCTTGATGTGGGAACCGTAGATTGACGCTTACAATAGGGCGGTACGAGAAAGTTGTCAATGTGTGAACCGTGTGTTGTGTGAAATCCAAATAAAAAATAGGTGGCCCAGCATCAAAACAACTGTATTGCCTATGACCATTGTACCCACCAGCAAATAGTGTTGGTAATTGGTCACCGATAATGCGGTTGTGTAGATATCGGACTAAACTTTTTTTGTTTTCACATCACATGGTACACAGCACATGCAATGTGTACATCTTCTAAGCCAAACTTGGGCTCCTTTCAATTAGTTGTTCTTTGGAATGCTACTCTGTGATTTGTGCGAGTTTTGTCTATCAGGTTAAATGCTCCTAAACCTTCTACCCAATAAATGTTCAGTTCTACGTAAAAGTATAGGTGTATTACACCAGTCAAAGATATATTACTTCACCTGTCCATATGACTAAGTATACAATTAGGACAGTTGTGAATTACTCTTCACACATATTTGCCATTGAAATTCGGCTTTTTTTAAAGTTGCTTCTTATAAAGCAGTAAGACAGCTCAATTTAAAGTTGAAGAATTTATTTTTACTCTATGCCTTTTTTTTATTACAGAAATTTAACAATTTTTTTTCTTCAATAAGTAACGGTCAGAAACTCTCCAAATGATTTTCATAATCGAGGGCTCTAAACATTTTTTTGCATCCTTATATAGGTTCACAAAAATTTTGGACGTTTTGTACACCATCAATGTTGTTATAACAATTTTGTATGGTAAAAAGACAGTTTAGGCAGCTTTTGAAGAGAAATAGTTTTAATTTGATTCTATCATGGTTACATTCTATAGATTTTTAAGAAGCTTTATATAATTAAACATTACTTTAACAACAAGATAATTATGTCACGTATATCAATTTTGATAACTTTTAAATATTTAGTAAATTTTTTTAATTCATAAGAAATTTTAACAATATTTTTGGTTTTATTTAGGTTGAAAATTAAAATGTTATTTTCCGAAAATTAATTTCATAATTATAGAATAAAAATAGCTTCTCTAAACATTTTAGATTATATTTATAATGAATCTATCTTTTTTTAGTAAAATTATTGCTTATCAATGTTGTTGAGAAAGCTTTGTTTTAATTCATTAACAGCTGAACTTTATCTTTTTCCGTCCGCTTTTTAGAATAAACTATTTAAAATTTTGAAAATCTGACACCAGATTCGTAATAAGCAACCATATTAACCCTAGTACATTAAATTTTATAGGGAGAATTTTTTTCCTTTTATTCCGTCCACCATATTTAATCTAATTTTTTTAATTCCTATAGTCTTATACCAGATTTGTGATCCGGGACCTCAAAAACCCGAGAATACACAGTTACTCATATGATTTTTTTTGTTTACAGGTTTCTGTTTATCAGACATATTGAGCCCGCTAATTTTTAATGTTAAGAGATATCAAAATGAGGGTAGTGAAAAATTGTAGGATAAATTTTTCAAGTATTATCATATTGTTTATGTTTATAAAACTCGCAAGGGGCCAGTCTTTTCTCAAAAAAAAGTCAAAATAGTCCTACTGTGTACGAGTATAATCGAAATTACCAGAAAGGAGGTGACTCCAACAGTTCGCGAAGTCATAACAAAAGAAGCTGTACATACCTGCAAAACTGCAACAACCTTAATGACATGTACGAAAAAGATAATTTTGTTACCCATTTCGGTTACAATGGGAACGAGCAAAATGAAAGAAGCTACGAACAGTAAGATAATCGGTACAACGATAATACATACACTTATTATAATGTTGATAATAATTACAGTACTAGAAACCCTAGTAATAAAACGGAGGATCACAGTGTAACATATATGACTTACATAACTATAAAATATAGTTCCTCTCGATTTTTGGTAGACTTTCGCTTTACAGTTATTATCATTTGTAGTACAAAATATAAAGTTAGTAGAGTTTAATCAAATTCGTTATTTATATATATATATATATGTACAGATATATATGTATATATCATCTACTATATATTCTGGATTTCTTGTTCTGCAAAGGCTCCGAGGGACAAAATCGATTTTCTTCTTCTGGCTTAATTTAGACTGGAAAAAATCAATCGATCAAGTTTAAGTGATATGTAATTTAATTGTATGACTTGTAAATCTGGAAAAAATACTTATAATGGTCAATAATATCAAACAAGATTTAAATTTCAAAATCATATATTATTTGCATGGAAAATAAAGATGTGTCTAGTGGTACGTGTTAACCCTGAAAAATTTTTGGTTTTCAGGATTCATATTCTTATTTTTAGATCTAGTAAAGAGTGTAAAAAGGGTAAATGATAAAAAAAATAGATTTTCTAAATAACGGACAGTCCAATTTATATGTATATGGGTCAAAACGCGTCAACCGGATCAGTGCTACGGCCAAAATTTGGAAGCACCTCCAGAGATGGTTTTGGGCTTAAAATTTTCGTTTTTTATAAACTCTATGATGACATGTGGCTCCATGCCCGAATTTGTGATGACTGACCCAATATGGCGGTCGGGAGCCGGAAAAAAACCGAGTTTCTAGCAAAAAAAGGTTACAAGAAAAAAAATTCGCGACAGGTCAGGTTGTTTTTCAGCTTAAATTGTAGCTGTGAGACA
>JAPYYV010006620.1:0-19014 GCA_030522625.1 Copidosoma aretas | reverse complement strand
ATAGTCAGTAATGATCTATATACACCACTGACGTATATAGTTATACTAAACGCACGTGGCGGCCATGACAGGGCTGTTTGGGTGTGCTGCCACCTTAGTGGTAGAGCTTGCACATGAATCATCCTCATACTACGATTTTTCGAACAGAATTATTTTTAAGCGCGTGTGTGTGCAATTACATTCTACCCACACATGCATATGCATTTTTTCCATACCAAGCAAGCTCAAGCCTCTGCTGAAATTCATACTTGGTGCCTCTGTTAATAAAGAACGCGAAGTGTAGTTCAGAAAATTCAATTATTTATATAGAAATACGAATAATACGTAAACAATTTAATTTTTGCAAAACCTATTGAAGTTTTTGCAAATTTTATGTCGGTGACTCCTAATGAATTTGTTTAGAGAAGAGAATAAGCCCAAAAATCTACAAATAACATGTAAAATGGAAGAGATTAAGTTAATTTGTTGAATTTTTTTTTAATCCTCGGTATCTAAAAAATTTGACAACAAAATTTTATGATGAAAATTGATCGATTTTTAACATTAGCTATATTATTGGCAGTTTAAATGAAACTTGTTATAAGTTCTAATAAATATTTACAATAACGTATTCAAAATATGGGCTATATATTAGGTGTAAGCCTCCTTAAGTTGATTTAATAAACATTTTTTAGTCTTATCATCAATAATTGTCAAAGCATCCTCATAAGCAATGTCGAACAAGTTTTTTAGTTGTGATAAAAACACTTCCTTGTTATTTTTTCGGATACTTTCTATCTCTAAAGAGCTTTTTTGCAAATCGCACCACTCATTATTCAACCGGTTAATTTTTGTCATGCATCAAGATTTTTGCCGGGTTGGTATTTTTACTTTTTCCAACAAAATTAATAAATTGTTAATAAATAAATTTTTACTATCAAGTAAATTATACTTTAATACTTGAAGGTTATGCTGTAAAAATTGCAAAACTTGTAACTTAGATGGTAACTGATTTCCGTCAATCTAAAAATGAGTATCCCTAGCTAAAAATATATTTTCTTTAACATCTTGCACTCCTGTGTTGGTTTTAAAGAGAGAACAACACTTATTTAACAGATTCTATTAAACTATGAATTCGGAAAGATCGTAATGATTAAAAAAATTTTCAAGATTTGATGACCAACTTGTATAACAACTTATCAATAGGTATTGATAAAACTCATGGCTTCTAATGACAGCGGAATGACTAGACTCCAGGACTCGATGGCAGTTAAAAAGTCGTCATTATTTTCGTGACAAAAACAATGCTTTGATGTCTAATTGTCAAGTCAATTGAAGGCAATGATGACAGAAGAAAGCTGAGAAGCAGACAGCTGATAACTAGCCAACTTGATGAGCACTGAGCAGACGAAACAACGTATAGCTCTGTCAGTAATGTCGGTATCGAATATTTCACGGGTGCGAAGTTTAACATTTTAATAATACTTCATAATTAAATATAACACAGTATTGAACAAAGTTTTTGAAATGTTACAAAATAATCGTTAATGATGAATCCTGGAACCACACTTTTTTGCTCTAGTAATAAATTCAACAGTCGTGCCTTACATGTAAAAGCTTTGTCTCTTACAAAAATTTAGCAGCTTGTTTACTAGTGTCGATAATTTAGAAAAATATCGATATCGATATTAATATAGATAAATCGGAGATAACTCACCGATAGAGGTTTATTCAAAAAATCATTAAAAAAAAATTGTATTTACCTGTGTCTGAAGTGTATCTTCTTTGATACTGGAAATATATAGAATGAATAATAGTTTAAGGCATAAATAAAATCGTTAATTTTAAGTTGACGAAATATACCTTGTGTTATATTTATTTTGAACTAATATTCGATGCTGCTTACTTTTTACTTGAAAAGGGTTGTCAATATACAACCAAAACGTTGTACACTTTTTAAAATCAAGAATAAATTTGTCGACAGCATACCATGAAACTCATCGACTTTATTGATTACATCTTAACCCTCGTTAGAATCAAAGTTCCAAAAATAATTTAAGGTAATCATTAATAGTTTAGGAAAAATACATTTTTCAGTGCTCAAAGTGATGACTGAATAGAGTTAATGACATTAATTATGCGATTATCTCGATGGATATGAACATCATAAAAAATCGAAAAAAACCACTTTGTAGAGAATTTTATTTCCTACAAGCCTGTTTTGATGATTTTTTGTTAAAATTAAAATACTGCGAAAACTTTTTTATAAAGCAATAATTTTATCGCAAAATGGACTTAAAAGGAACTTAAATTGGATGGCAGCACGTATTCTTTTTGTTTAAAACAAAAAAACAATTTTCTCGTGGTTTTTCGTCAAATAGAAGGATTTTTCAGGCGTTTGAGAAAATTTAATTTTTACGACCACTCTAATGTGTATTTATGTCTGTGTATATGTATGTACGAATTAACATACAAAAAAACATGTTTATAAACGTATAAATGTATTTATGTATGTGTGTATGTATGTTAGTAGGAACACTAAAAAACATCTGGCCCTCACAAGTCCTTGGCTTTCTTGGACAGAGATTAATACAATACATTAGTATTGATACTGTTGTTACTGTATTAGTACTAATCTTGGTAAAACTCATAGCTGCAGTGGGTTAACAGACATGCAGTACTCGAGGACGTTTATGCCACTTAGTGGTACTCAACCAATTCAGTATAGCAGATAATCATTGATATTTCAAATAATGGTTGTCAATTATCGTTAGTTGACACTTAAATGAACCTTAAAAACCTAAACATCAGAAAATTTACAAAAAAAAATAAAAAATCTTAGCATAATGCGAATAGTTGAGTAAAACTTCATAACTATATAGATAGACTAAAAGCATGGCAAACTTTTTTTATATCGAGATATCTTTAAAACGGCTTGGGCCATACTTCTAATCTTTTAGGAGATTAATCATAGTTAAATTTCTCATATTCTACTCGTTTTTTATAATGATTGTAATTACCGATTTTTTTATCGATCAAAACTTACTTGTTGGGAACTCAGGGGTTGGATTCACGTGTTAAAAGAGTCAACTTTGAAGCTTTATACCTTCAAAACGGTACAGCTGAGATTACTGAAATTAAAATATAACATACATTAATACCTAACGACCTTATCTTCAAAATTTGAAGACAATCGTAAATGAAGTAATTTTGGCATGAACTTCCTTAAAGCTCAAAGCAGATATCGCTTTATGGTATGTTTGAATATATGAGACTTCCGAATAAAATTCAATGCTACGAGCACAACGCTCGAATGACCACAACTTAATACTTGTAGTCTATGACTTCAAGAATTTGGTTTGACTTTGCCTATTGATTTGATGTACATATAACGTGTATAAGTAGCAGCTCGCGCTTGCAACTAACATGGGCGTTTACACAATAAAATATATGTTAGGTTTTACCGCGGCAGTTCGCTTCTACAGCTCATTAAAGATGGTTGCTCGCCTCTAATGGATTTTTAAAAGCATAGAAGATTATTGTAACTTCTATGTTGGCAGTCTTTTCTTTGCCTAAATAAGTACCTTATTATAAACTGTGCGGGCAAATTTTAATCGCCCCAAGCGTCGTAAGCACGTTATTCATGCGCCGATTGCAACAGCGCCGTGTGCCTATCGCGCGGCTGCTCGCCGTCGGGATAGGGCTCACGGACCGTTGCAAAACACGCACGAAGGCTATGCCTCAGTGCCAACGTGTCAGTGCGGGAATCGTAGGAGCTCATATAACGCGAGAAACGCAAGGCCGCCGTAGGTTTTTGACCACGGCCTCTTGACATTCGTTACGAGGAATGAGGGAACTGCAGACTGTAGCGTACATATGTATATATGTCTTCCTATATTATATAGTTTGAGCAAAAGTTGGTCTCAGCCTCCCCCTCCTCCTCCTTAGCTCCCCCCCGACTCCACACAGCTGCTCCATAAATCATGTAGTGACTCGCTGATTTTCCGGTGATTTTCCCCCCCTTTTTTTTTTGGTTAGCTCCCCCCCGCTCCCCCATAGCTCTCACCCGGCTCCCCCTCCACCTCCCCCTCGTGTCTCCTCAGCTCTGTCCCATCACCTCATAACCTATTCTACAATACACACAGACACAACTTAATTATAAGTTCATGCATATGAATTAATAATTTTGTTTCATATTGATTTCTCCCATCTACATGTTTTAAGATTAACAATATATTAACAAATATACAATAAAAAAACATAAGGGTAGAAAAAAAGTAGGTCTAACTACGAAGATATTGATTCTATAATGTGTATATATCTTCCTATATTATATACTTAATTCGTGTGGATCGTAATTAATGGCCCCCTCTTCATGCCCCCCTGACACGTTTTTTACATGATTAAAAGTAAGGTAAAATAAAGGAGAAAATATGCGAATTTTTAATAATTTGCTATAGTAAGTCTGACCCACCACGCCCCCCTCTATACCCCACACACCCCATGCCCCCCACCCCCACCACCCCCCACGACCCCCGAACTTTTTTGGTGGCGCATTCCCCCCCCCCCCCCCCCCCCCCCCCCCCCCCCGAATTTTAACCATAGCCGAAGATGTCCGACGTCACCCGAAAGGCACATTCTATCCAAAGACTCCCGAAAACAGACAAATTATTTCAATTGTAGACGAATTCTTTCACCCAAGCCCTCCAACATTGTCAAACATTGCCAAAAACAACCGATTGCAGCTGAAGCCGCTCATTCAAAGCCACTCGGGATTTTCTGTTCTGCCCGCAAGTCTTATGTGGCTAATAGACAGAGGCACAACGATAAAACGTGACCATTATTAATACAACTGATGAAACAGATAAAGGAACACTCGTACACTCGAGAACAATACGACATAAAAATACAATATAACACCTACAACCAAATAACCAAATGCACTTGCCCGCTTACACTGTCTATTAACAGATCATTTATTCAATAAAAGTGTAAGCAGAGAAGTATATTGGGTTTCGGAATAAAGTACATGTAATAATACCCTATATTATACCCTAATAATACCCAATTGCAAGAATCGGGTGGAGCAACCGATTCATGCACATGATGCAAAAAATAAAACAAGGGTGTGCAAACCATAATTGTGCTGAAATCTAGCAATATTTATATCTTAACAGTTATAAGCTTAGATCTCCTAGTCGCATAAAAAATCTTTTTAATACAAAATATCATTAGCAATATAATTCTGTGTATTATACTAAATGTGAAGGTGTATTGTACTTTCAATCATAATGTAAATAGACAAGGTTGGCTGGATAGCATATGCTTTTGACAAGGTAGAAAAATCATCACATTTTATGACAGCTGATCTCTATCTTTGAAAAAAAGAAAAAATTTGTCTTAATACAATGTTTTACTACTATGTTAAGAATAACTAAGTTGGCTCTTCTGAGGCAGGAAATAAAACACGTTAACGTCAGTCATAACGCTGATTAAACACATATTGAAAGACCCGTAAAATTCAGCTAAATACGGAATCCAACTAAAATAAAAGCCAAGCACCTAAGACTAAACAACCGAATATAATTGCCTGCTCAAACTGTTTATTAATTCATAATTTATTGAGTGATACAGAATTTAAGCAGTAGTCTATTGTGTTTCGGGATAACGTACATAGTATAATCATACGTTATTACAACAATCCGCCAGATCAGCCGAAAAGTTTCTGTTTACATTATTTATTAGTATCTTGCTTTTTCTTTATAGTTACACATAATTTTCCATTTGATATCAATAAAGATTATTATCTAAAAAAATTTATAGCTTATACTATATATAAAAAATATATAATATATGTTAATAACTTTATCAATGTCTATTTAATTTAGTCCACTATATACGTTACTAAATTAATTATTTCGAATTTTTCACCATTTAAAATTTCTAAACGAAACTCAATTTTTGATTTCCAAAAAAAAATTTTTCAAATAAACTGAACGCCTGACCATGTTCATACGATCCATGTACCGTATCGACTTAGACAGTTTATCTACTTACCACTTTATTCTATATTGCAGTTTGTATCCAACTTTCAATTAAAATATTCATTCGCGCTTTTTTTATATTTTTATAGTTATTTTTTAATATAAATTAATGAACTATCCAACAGTTATTTTAATAAGTTATTCAAACATTCAAAAAATTAGGTAAAATTAAAAAAAATAAGTACATTCGACAATAACAACTTATTACAGGAATGGGGAAGATCAACTGATTCATGCAGATGGTGCGAAAAAAGAGGTGTTTGCAAACCATTATTGTGCTGAAATCTAGCAAACTATATTTGAACAGTGATAAGCTAAGATCTCCTAATCCGATACCATGTCTTTTTAATACAAAATATCATTATCTATATAATTCTGTCTATTATACTTAGTGTGAAGGTGTATTATACTTTTAATTTTAAGGGTGCTTTAGCGGGAGTAGTTTAGATGTCATATGTAGTTTATTTAATAAGTCAATACCCGCTGATTGCATTGGGACCTTATTTACCCCCCTAAATCTGAAAAATTAGGATATTTGCCATTATTGTTTGCAAATTATAAACAACCTATTATGGAGAAACCTGAAAACCTCTTTTATTTGTAACCGTAATCAATGAGTTACACATTAAAACACCTACTGTATTATAGTAAAAATTATAAGTTTTCAGTTGGTACCTCGCATAATATATACAAAAATGAAAAAATTACAAATAGACCGTAGAATATTGATCAATTGGTAGTATTAGAAATGTAGTTGCAAAAAATCATTTTTTTTTTGTTCAAACGCAATGCAGGAGTATTGAGTATTTTAAAATTATAATCTACGTATTTACGAAGGAATTGTATTTTATTAAATAATAGTAATGATGTTAACATATAGATAACAAACAGTTAACATTTTATTATTTAAAACATTCTTTATTCATTCCAACAAAAAACAAATTTAGCAATTATACGTAATATACATGATAGCAGTTAATGTTCGTTTAACAAAAATATACAAGTATTTATGATGGTGCTAACACATAGCGAATAATCCACAGCGATGCATTGAAAGTAGTACAGTTATATTTTGAATTATGATATTTGTTAATTTAGAAAATAAGAAATTTTCTGGAAATTGGAATAAACTTTTAAAACAGAACGTGAAAACATTGTGCATAATTCGTCATAGAAACAATACAAAGAGCCATAAACAGTAGCAAAATTACTCCTTCAAAAATATAGTGCTTCAAACATGATTTATTTCTGTTTAAGGTCTAAATTTTGATAAACAAAATTAAAAGTAATATTTTCTTAAAGAAGTTATTCCCGCAATAATTGGTCACACGGTACCTTTTTTTAAATAATAATTCGCAGAAAAATTTGAGTAACTCAATTAAATTAAAACAATTGTGCAATTGTAATGAAACTAAGATATAAAAAATATGCAACTAAGCTTTAAATCGTTTTTATTGAAAAATTTTAGTTTAATACAATATAATCATAAATTGTATGTCTAAATAATGAAACATACGATTATGTTAGTATATAAAATCACTGCTAGCACGCCTATCATTACAAAAACAAGTACGTCGTTTCCTTAAATTCTTCATGAGAATCTTCTTCCTCAAACATTCTTCTGCAAGCTGGTCTGCATTGCATCGTGGGGTCGAAGCTCAAGGCCAGGGACTTCAACAAAAAATGGTATTTGGCCAAGGTGCTCGTCCACTTAAAAAGAGGCAATTTCTGGTATGGAAAGGGATACCTATGGACCATAAGAAGCTTTGAGTGCTCGACACCCATGACAGGACCAAGAGTTTGGCATTCTGATATATTATTTCCTAGTATTTTTACCATAGGCTCTGCTAAGAAGTTATTTGATTGTTATCGATACAATTATTTGTTAAGCTTCCGTAGTCTTCCTAAAAAATCAGAGGTATACGCATGTTCAGGAATGGTATATTTTCCTCTTCTTAACACCTAAGAATTTTTAAATTTCAGTGATCGAATTTGTTTTCTCATCTTAAATTATAAATAGCATCAAAAGTTGTTATTCGCATATTCTTCTAGTATCCTAACTGATTTTATAATACTTGGCCTGGCATCAATAATATTCCTCATTGGGTGAATTCCCATAGAATCAGCTGATTCACAATAAAATGTTAGGAAGTTACCTTGTGATTTTTTTATCCATACGTATGGGGAATGACATGTCAATAACGTTTTGTGACAACTAAATAAAATTAAAATTATTGTAAATTATACGCAATACTGAAGATTTTTAAAATTTAATCGTATACCATCATGTTTGAGATTTCAAAATCTGACGGAAACAGACGTTTAAATTTATTAATTAATTTGTTTACATTGCTTGTGACCTAGTTAACATTGTGTCAGTGGACCTGATACGAAGATGTGAGATCACTTAACCAGTTGAGATTCACCAACTTAATTACATCTGCATATGTTCTCTCATAAAAAAACAATTCACAAGTATTACCTCGTTCGGTGATCTAATTTGGCTCCCTGCTATAATTTGAACTACATAACAAAAAATGCAATACTAATGAATGTAAATGTCTCAGCTATTTTTAGATTTGGAAATTTTAAACATGATGGTATACGTATGAAGTAAGAAAAATTTAAGAATTTATTATAATTTACAGGATCTTTAATGTTATTTTATTATCACAAAATTACATTGCGTTGTTATACTGAATATATATAAATACAAAGTGACGAGGTAACTTGCTGATATTTTGGTTAGCAAGTTGTTTAGCACTTAATTGTGAATCAGCTGTTTCGATGGAAATTTACCAAACGAGGGATATTATTGATGTCAGCCTGAGTATTATGAAATCAGTTTGGTTATTACGAGAATGTGCAAATATAAACTTTTGATGCCATTCATAGTAAAAAGAAAATCTACATAAATTAAAAAATTTGACAAGTAAAATTTAAAAGTCCTTAGGTTTAAATAGAAAAAGATACCATTTCTGCACATACTAGTATATACGTCTGAATGTAGACTAGGAAAACATGCCAAATAATTGTATTGATGTAAAAAAAATCACTTTATAGTAGAGTCTACGTGGAAATAACTCATAAGAGCCGATGGGAAAAATACAGTTATATGAACTTCAATTTCAAAGACTAAACAGTACTATGGTATAACTATATTTATAAAAATTGAACACAGCTGTGTCTTTTAATTTAATTGTTTTGAGGATTTTATAAAACAATATGAATATTTCAGAACCAACTACTTTAAAGTCATTTTGAATAGCCATTTATAACCAACTTTTTATATGTTCCAGTACCACATTGCAATACTACACTGCTCGAACTTTCAAATTAGAAAAATATAAAATAATATGGTAAAGCATCCAGCCTCTAATCTCATCAGAGAGTTATCATGTTCAAAAATTGAGACAATTAATGATGCCAAACTGTATGTCTATTACAACATACAATTAAGTGTCCATTACAAGACGAAACTTTTCAATGTCTATATAAAAGACATAATCGTTTATGTCTGTTTACATAATGTCCGTTTATGTATAGAATTAAATGCCTTTTTTTAAGACAAAATTTGATGTCATTTAAGAGACAAAATCAAATGTCTAGAATAAAAATATAGCAATTTATATGTCCGTTTTTTTATAGAATTGAATGCCTATTTTAAGGACAAAATTTTATGTCATTTAAGAGACAAAATTAAATGACTAGAATAAAAATATGGCAAAACTGACATTCTCTATAAAACAAAATGTTTATATGAACAGTCATTACATGAAGTTATAGTGATCTTGGCATAATCGTCATTAAAATGACATAAATACAGGATTGGAAGTCTGTTGAAAGTACTGCCACAATGACTATTCTAATACGTAGCGATGCATGAAGTTGTTTAAGTTGGTTGTAAGAATCACACTAACGCCATCTGTTATGACTTGCCAGTCTTAAAACTCGGATATTTACTGTCTGAAAGGTTAGGTACTGACTATTTTTTTGCTACACGAGGTTGGCAACACTTCGCGCTAAATATATCAAGTCCCTCCGACGTCCTCTTCAGAAAGACTCAAGGTAGACTGACGTTAAAGGGTTATATTGTAATTTTTGTTTGTATGGTAACTCGTGATGTTCACTTAGAAATTGTGGAAGGTTACACTGCAGAGCCCATTATTGCAGCATTTTAGCGATTCACCTCACGTCTAGGTTACTGCTCTGAGCTGTATAGTGACCTCTATCTAGAACTTAGAAAATTGTGGCAGGCCATCAAAGATTCAGACCCTATAGCTTATAGGTTCTCTTCTAAGGGTACTTAATGGCATTTTAACCCGCCTTCTGTGCCCCACTTCGGGGGAATTTTGGAGGCGGCAGTAAAATCGACCAATAAACATCACCTGAGAAGTCTCATAGAAGTGCAGAAACTTACAGCAATGGAGTATTCCACCTTATTCTTTAGAATAAAGACTTTCCTCAATTCAAGGCCTTTGGCTCCGTTAAGTGATGGTCCTTCAGATTTAAACGTACTTACTCCAGCAAATTCTCTTATTTTTAGGTTGTCATACATAATACCTGAACCTAAAACATTAGGAGAGGATAAGTTTAATTTAGCAGTGAAAGCTCGAAAGCTTATTAAAAATGAATCAACTTGTCCTCGTAGGTGGGCGCTAGGTCGAATTATCAATGTTTAGAAAGATCCTAGGTCACTAGTTGGAGTTGTTCTGGTGAGCACCAGCAGGCGAGTCGTGACTAGACTAATTCATAAATAAAATTATAGGTTGTTTAGGAAATTAATATTAAAGTGCACAAATGATTTAAAAATCATTTTATGACAACATATCCTTTAACAAACAGAATAGACGCTTTATCTTATAGAGAAAGCAAGGTAGGCAAAATAACAATTTTTGCGGGTGTCCTAAAGAAAAAATAAACTGTGAGGTGCACAATTGAGGAGTATTGGTTGACGACACGACATAACCTCGATTTTGCTTATTCCTGATACATTTTAATAATATCATTGAGGAAAAATTTAGTAAAAATTTTAGATAATTTAGAAAATTAATAAGAACGTGCTTAGATTGTTTAAGAATGCATTTATGACATATAACACTTAAAAACAATGTCTTAAAGAAAAACGAAGGTAGACATTTTTTTTTGCCAAACTAATTATTAAAAAATTGTGATAAATCTTGATGTTGAAAAGCAAATGTTCTATTAAGTTTCACTTTTGTCGAGGGTCTCGAGACCCAAATGTTTTTTTTTCATTTTTTATTTCTTAATCCTCACTGAAAATGAAGGCATTATAATATGTAATTATTGTTTATTTAATGTTACATCACACATGTATTAAGCTGTGATAAAATAATACACAGTATGTGGTTAGAAAAAAGTTGATCTGATTCTATAGTAAAATAGTTTACAAATGAATTTCCTTTTTTATTAAAAAAAATCAAGTGTTGCGATGTCAAACAGTCAAAGCAGGAGTGAATATAACTTTCGGCACAAAAAAATTACATTCAAACATTTATTGTCAGAATAGATCGTACTATGACTCATTCACACCTCTTATCTACAATTTTTATAGACAGAATTAAGTTTATTTAATACATTGATCTATTCATTATTCTAAGCTTGTACTCAAAACTTGTAAAACAAGATGACTCTACGTATATAAATAACATTTTTTTAAAAATTATTTTGTTATTCATAATAAACTGACAAACTATTTAAAAGATGTCAGGTGACTTGTATGGTGATTGATTATAATGCAATTTCTTGACTATTAAATACAATATTTTTACTACAAATGAATAAGAGTTGATAAGAACTTTTTTATCTAATGTGTTATTACGATGTAAAAATTATGAATCAATTCTTTTATGACTTACACTCAAAAATTTTAATTTAAAAAGAATGAGAGTTTAATTTATTATGTGGTTATCAGCGTTAAATTTCAAAGTAGCATCTAGGAAATCGGCAAAGAATGATGTGAAATCAACTTTCATTCTTGTTTCTTTGCTATCACAGTACAATATATTTATAAATAAATTATCACATAGAACTGGGTTTGAAGACAGCAGAACAACAGTTATGGAGCTAAAGAACTAGGGTTATAGAGCCATAGGGCTTTATAGGTGTAGTTAAGTTAAATTATTTATATCTTAAGTAATATAATTTAGTGTCTAATTATAAAAAGCATCCTGATTCTTACCTTTAAGAACTATGTGTAATAAATGGACACACACAATTATGGATACACGTACTCTTCTGAAACGATGTCTTACTTTATTATTTACTTATAAATAATTTCGTCAGTGCCGATAAAAATAATACGATTTCAGCTTTACATTGAAAGAAATAGTATAATGAATTGTTTTGTTCATCGTACAATGTAAAAAATAGATGGATGAATGTACAAATTTAAATATCATGTGTCAAGCTGTGATATGGATTTTATCCTTTTAGATTGCAGTACTCGATACGCGATAATGTCAAATCTAAAACATTATTTTTTTAATCGTATTTTTTTCAGGTACAATCGTAAATTGTATTTTTTTATGACAGGAGCTGAACCCAAATTTTTTATCTCGTTAGAATCGAAGATATGATAGTAAGTGTAACACTCATACATGGTACCATTGGGTTAAAGATGCTATTAGTCTAAAATTATTCGATTAAATAGATTGGAATAATCATTCATTGTTCAATTATTTAATTAATCAAACAAATAACCAGGACACTGAAGAACAAATCATGAGAACAGTATGCAAGTCCCACTCTTCTTAATATATCACTTCCTATATAATATTTATGAAAAATTTATTTCTATGTAATAGCAATATCTATTCGAAGGATCATTGAGTTAAAAAGCTTATAGTACAGGGTTGAACGATTAATAGCTTAAGGTTAATTTAAATTTTTTATGCATGGGAATAATTATTTAAATATAACAGAGCAATCCTTACAATAAATTTAAAATCGTCACCTATGAAAACCATAGAAATGATGTAAACGTCACATGCAATCTTGTTTAACTAATTCTTCGTGTATTATTTTATTTTTTATTTATAGTGTATCCCTACCTGTACACAAACTTGAGTCTCTTTTTACGGGCACCTTCTACCACCTTAGTGTAGAAGGTATTGCTCCTAACCCCAACTATAACCCCTCTAGCCTTAGTCCCTAGCGTTACCAATAATCCCTATAATCCCTGTCGTATTTACACCCCTCATTCCACATCCCAAATCCCATATTTCCCCAAGTAGTCCCGCACCTACCAAGAGTGCCCACGAAGCCAACCCCGCCTTTTGGTCGCACTTTTGTGCAGAACTAGCCCCGAGACTCGGCAAAAAATCCTAGCTATGAGCAATGCTGAAAAAATTCCAAAGTTGACAAGTCCGGTATTCGAACCCCCGCCTCACTCGAGCAGTCGTACCTCAAACTAGCGCCTTAGTAAACTGAGCTACGACTCACAGTGGACCAAAATGATTTCTTTTGGGATAAAAATCTTGCTTCAACACAATCAAGAAGATAAATGAATGAAACAAAATGAAAGATATTCTCTGGGTGATTCGTCAACATTTGTGCTACCACTTTTTGTTAAAAAGTGTCGTCCTCCATTTTGTAATGTAGTCAAAGTTGAGAAAATTCGACAAAAAAATCAATTTTTAGAGAGTGTTGCGAAAAAAATTGGGATTATATTAAGATAAGAATAGGTCTATTGGTTTTTAGGGTTGGTGGTTACGAATTAAAGATAAATATTGCCAAATTCCTTTTTATCAATTTGCAATGATTTGTTGCTTTTAAGATTATTTTATATTTAGTTCTTCTGCTACCTGTGTTATTACATTACGCAACATTTCCTATTTTTTTAAGATATTTATTTCATGTGTATATTCGCCTACTTCCAATTATTTATATTTATAAGATGAATCATTTTATTAATCATATAAATACATAAAATTTCTATTAATAATAATCAATGTTTCTCTTATTTATTAAAGAAGCTTATATTTGCATTATTCTTCAATTTAAAAAATGATTATCGAAATATATTTTAATCTTTTTTTATTTATAAATATTCAAATTTTTTTTTTTCACGCTGTTTTGATGACGTTTCTTTTAAACAATTTTTGATTTAAAAAAGGATAGAGCATAAAAAAAAAGATGCTTGGAATAGGACGGACGTGATGGATTGTGATTTTAGATAACAAATAATCAACCTCAACTTAGCACATATTACCAAGTGCATTTATATAGAAAAAATATGATACCTTTTTTTGAGGTTAACTTACTAGCTCATTTTTAAAAATTACTATTACTGTAAATACTTGAAGAACAACTATAATAGGTATAACAAACATATTAAAAATAATCGGACTTTTGAATAAATTTTATCGCATCTATATTGCATTTATATAAGATTATCTATATTCTTATATTGATAAAATAATTCCGTCGATTGCATGCATTTACGCTTTTAACATTTTTTAAGCACTATTTACACATTTTATACAATTACCACCATTCTATTTAAAAAGCTTTTATAATTTCTAGTGATATGATGATTTTGTTTTCAGCTAAAGAGACTACCTACTGTTTAGAATATTTTGACTGCGTCAATTCCAATGTTTGGTTATTATCAACAAAATTTTTCTACCCGATGTGTTGTGAAATTTGTAAATGAAATTTGAAAACTGTATTACAGTTTTGAAATTTTTTACATTGAAGTAATTTATAATTTTTTTACAGGTAGTCTTTTTTAATTTGTTTAATATTCATATTTATCGTAATTTTAATTTATAAAATAATGTATTAAATATATGAATAGTACAACATTAAACTTCAGACAAATCTTATTTTTCAAAGAACGTAATGAGGAAAAATTATTTAAATGTGCTGAATGTAAAAAAAGTTTTAAAAAATTGACACATTTCAATAAAAATAGATTAGTTCATGATAAAGGACGTACAAAAAAATTTTTTTTAAATGTGGTAAGGGTTTTAAACGATCAGACGGTTTAGGGAGCTTTGGAAGTTCCGTTCAGAGAGGCGAGTACCACCTTTCATACACAAGTCTCCGCTACGTATGTGCAATATAATTTTATCATTAATTCCATGAAAAATAATCTTTGATTTAAACTTTCTACTTTATCTCTTTTGCTTAAGCCTAAAACTGCTTTAACAGTCCTTTGCTCCTAATCTGTCGATTTTTTCCATGCCGCGGAAATTTTTTGTTGAGAACCACACTTCTTGGTTCATGTCCTAGTTCTTAACTTCCAATGCATCCGCTTCGAATTTAAACAGATCTGTTTTTATCCTTTATTCATTTCCAAATATTAACGTTTTCCTTTTTTATTCGTTAATTTCCAGTATATTTCTTGTACTTTATATACTGAATCTTTCTGCATATGTTTTCTGTCTTTAATATGCTAGGCGCTTTAAACAACCTCATTAGATAATTTAAAACAGGCAATTCTGAGTTTGCCTACTGTTACACCTCCTGTTTTATTTTAGATTCATATATAGCCTGATTTTTAGACAAATAAACTCAAAATTACCAGGCTTCATGGACACCCTTGCCTTTTCTTTTTCATAGTTTTGAATAAATCTGTTAGCCCCTGGCCGTAATTAACTGTTTTTTTTTGATATGTTTAGATTCTTATGAAAATTTTTGTCATTTTCATACTTATTTCTCTTAAATTTTTGCTTTCAATTAAATTATTTAGTACAAAAATATGGTATCTTGTTTTTCCTTTTGTTCTGATAGCAGCCTAACTTTCTTTTATTATTTTTTACTTCTCTACTGATTTTTCTACATTTTCAGCGATTATAATTCCTTAAATCTTGTGTGTTACATTTAAAAAGCCACTCCTCTGTAGTTTTAAAGCACTTCTACCTCTTCCTTGCCTTGTGAATTTGATAGATTCATGCCCACGCTCTGATAATATGTGTTTCAGTCCATAAGCTATGAAGTTTGTTCGTCAAATCAAAAGTCCATATTATTTGTAGATTCTTGAAACAGTTTTCCATAATTTTGTCTTCTCGTGTGTCTTTTCTGTTTTTTATTTTCCGCAAGACATTATGTTTTTCAATGACGGATATATTCTTGTAAAAAATTACGCTATTAAGCGCCATAGAGCAAATTCTTAGCATAAATCATGCCGAGAGAAGCTTTAAAACCTTGAAGAGTAGTATTTTCCGTGTAGGTATTTGAATGCGTCATCAGAAAAGTATGTCTTATCGCTAATTCCAGAATTTTCTTCAGATCTATAATGATATATATAAAATTTGGGTTATCTGGGTTATCTTTCTAAGATCCAAATAATACTTTTCGTTTCAATATATAGGATTCTTTTCACGGCTTCCGTAGGTATAATCATAAATTTTTGGTGTACAATTATGGATATCGTTATTCTATTTATTATTATTAACTGCTACATAATAAATTTTCATAGATGTTGGTTTTTTATATAGGTATTTTTATACTTATAAGAATGTAATGGTGTTGTCAAAATTGATTACGAAAGGAAAAACATGTTTGGGGGGAGCTGGGGGGAAGAGCTAGGGAGGAGTCTGGTGGAGAGCTAAGGGGACGTGGGGGGAGCGGGGGGAGCAGGGAGGGAGCGGGTGGAACTAGCTTAAATTATTTGAGGTAATATTTCATGGTAAAAAGAAACGAATTTTACCTCATTTTGGGGGGGGGAGCGGGGGGGAGCTAGTACTCACCCTAAAACCATTCAACTATATAATATAGAAAGATATATATGTGTGTGGGTGTGTGTATGTAAGTATGTGTATATATCTTTTTATTTGATCAACGGAATTAGAAATATTCTATATTATACGTACAATGCGTATCACGCCTTTGCAACTTTTTATACAAACTTTAAATTTCACACATTAATATGATAATCAATATGATTTGCACTATCTTGTGGCTTTTTTCCCGACAAATTACTGGTGCAAGCCTTGTAGTATGCATCGTAAAAACGACTATGGAGAGTCATTTTGCAGTCATTATTCATGAACGTAAGCTCAATTCAATTTAAATGTTGAGTAAAAAGTCAAAACTTTTTGCTGATCATGCTTCATACAGACAGAGAAGCCGTATACACTTTAACACTCGGGGTAAGATGTACTTATGACAACAAAGCGGTGCCTGCCAGAATAGGTTAGGAAAAGGCCGGAATACAGAATACAGTTGTTCGTTACCGACCGTTGGCGTGTCAGTTATCATTTTTATTAGTCCATATTATGATGCCACGCGCTAATTTTAAAAGCATATCCTAGTTACACTTATTAATTAAAAAAATTTAATTAAATGCATAAACCACGGAGCTAGGTATTTGACCCCTACCTCCCCCCACGTAGCTTCACGTAGCATTTTGCTATACCCCTACCTCCCTCTAAAGTAACTACGTGGCTTGTGTACGGTCCCTTGATAAAAATTGTAATAAATTAGCTTTGTCCCTCATTTGAGATGTTGCCATCGGTATGAAACACCTAATTAGACCGCTAATTTTGTGTACAATAACGTATAGGCAGATACATTTTTTGACTATGTACACGTATAGATTTACAGCTAAAATTTCAGCTTTAAAATACAGTTAAAAATAATAGCTGAATATACACCCAAATACAGCTAAAAAAGCACATCGTTTAGCTACATTTTTAGCTAGAAGTAAATGACCCAATTACTGCGCACTTGTTTTTTTATCGGCTGCTTTAATATTACTACGTGCTTATTCCACGCAAATAACATTAAACTTAAACTTTACAACAAATATCTGCTATCAGTCTAACATAACTCAGTCAAAAATTTATAACTATAATTACACCTATAAAAAATAGCTGTAATCATAGCTATAATCACCTATAATGTAGCTATAAACGACTACATTAATAGCTATAAAATATAGGTGTTTATAGCTATAAATTATGAGCACATTTTTAAGATAAAAATTTAGTCCTAAATCTGTTAAATCAATTTTTTTTAAAGTATAATAGCCATGACTGGTGTTATCATTCGTATGATAACTCCAAAACTGGGGGACTGAAGCATTTTTGAACAATTTATAAAAAAAATAAGATTTAAAAAATAATTTTAAGTTTTTCAAAAATTGTCAAAAAATGCTTGAGTCCCCCAGTTTTGGAGTCATCATACAGATGATAACACCAGTCATGGCTTTTATACTTTCAAAAAAAATTGATTCAACAGATTTAGAAACAAATTTTTATCTTAAAAATGTGCACAAAATTTATAGCTATAAACACCTATATTTTATACCCATTAATGTAGTCGTTTATAGCTACATTATAGGTGATTATAGCTATAATTATAGCTATTTTTTATAGGCGTATTTATAGCTATAAATTTTTGACTGAGAATATAATATTTCTGGTGTTGAAAAGACTCAATTATTCGTAATAAAAGAAGATTAAAAAACTGTCTCGTTGCATGTATTACTACGCACTCTGCCTAATTACTGCGCACCAATCACTACGCGGGGCTAAATTTTTTTTTTTTTTTTTTTTAAGGGGCGAGGAGGGGAAATATTCTATAGACTTCTCTAGAATATTTCTAGAGAGTGTCGGATTCACCCGTGTGCCTACCGACTAAAACTAACCTCCTCGCATGGGGACCAGTGCAAAGCACTATGCCCCCCTAGAAGACAAGGGATTTAAGAGTGAGAAGGGAGTAAAGGAAATAACGGAGAATTTTGTTGTCCACTCTCACTCAAAGGGATGAGAGGAGTGGGCTTACGTGTCTGGGCGAAGCTCGAAGACTGGCTTGTGCCTGAATAGATGTGGTGGAACAAATTTGTGTATCTGGGTGAATGTAAAGTGTGAGTACGCTGTGTTTTGTGTAGATGGGGCGTACTTGTGAGATGTGTATGCGTTGAATTTTTTTTTTTTTTTTTTTTTTTTTTTTTTTTTTTTTTTTTTTTTTTTTTTTTTTTTTTTTTTTTTTTTTTTTTTTTTTTTTTTTTGGTGTTTTT
>JAPYYV010006619.1:0-14148 GCA_030522625.1 Copidosoma aretas | reverse complement strand
GGAAAGAGTGGGGGGGGGGGGGGCTGCGGGGGGCATAACTATTCAAAAACATGGAAAAAACTACATATTATTACGTTATATTGTGAGGGGGCCGAGGGAGTCGTTGGAAGCCTGTAGGGGGGTCTGTGAGGGGGCTTATCAAAAAAGTGTGGGGGACCATGGGGGCAAAGGGGGGCGTAGTGGATCAGTGTAACAATTATAATATGTGCAAAGACAGCATATTTTTACATTATTTTTAGGCAGGATTCTACGTAAAGTAAAAAGTAGAGGGGGCGGCAAGGGGGGGGGCATTACTTCCACCCTACAAAATTTAACTATATAATACAGGAAGACATATATATATATTTATACGTCCGCAGCCACTTGACTTTTAAAATTCAATTAATTGAAATCATATAATACGCTTGCGGTAGTGAAGCTAAATGCAGTGGAAGCTTAACAAACCGCTTAAGGGAACAAGAAAAGAAAAAAAAAGTGAAACAAATTGTGATGACAAAAAATAAAAAATACTAAATTAACAGTAACAGCATAACAAATCTGCGGAGAAACGATTTGACTAGCTAAGAGTTGATTTGATAAAAAAAAGCTAGTTAAGTAGAATAAGTCAACCTCGAGTCGGACAAACGGAAATATAGCACTAACGATTCTTAAATATTCAAAATACTGATTGACTCTCGGATCAATGATTGACCAATGAACAGTTTTCTTCAAACGCACATCGCCAATGCACTGGTACTTTTATTTCAACTGTGTACAAGATTATTGGACGATTTATACGAGCAAAATGTCCGAACATGTCGAGAGCCGCGCAGCAAGAGAGCTACTGATCGAGGGTTGCGCAGATGAAGAGCTATTATCTTCTCGCGTTTCCAAGTAAAGGTTTTGCGGCAATCTCTTCGGCAGTTAGAGGCAGAGGAGAGGCACACTGGTTTTCCGTAACTAGCCAATAATACACATTAATACTTATCCCGTGCTGCCTCTTCCCCACCTTGTCCTTGCTACACAAATCGCGCGATATACAAACTCACACTAAGCTCTTTCTTATTACATCATTACCGCCCACCCTGATACATTTTATCAGTAGAAAACTCTAATAAATAGTATTAATAATCTTTTGTTCAGAATTTGCACAATTAGTACCCGGTTTGTCCTTTATACACAACTAAATTATCAAAAAACTTTAAAAAAATAGAGTGCTCGGCCTCTTTACATTTGTTAATTATCATAAGAACGTGTGCTGTTACGAAAAAGTCATGTTTTTATAGAGACTGTCACTCTTTACAGTTATGTTCGTAATAGGGTTTTATATTAAAAAAAAAAAAAAATATTTTTGGATATCTTAATGCCCTTTTTAATCGTCCATTAGATTGGCTTAAAACCGTGCGTTGATAAAAAGATTCAGCCTCTGTAACTAACGGCAGCCTTATTAATTATACAACATGGCAAACAAAATAAGATTTCTCAGTTTTTAACCCTAGTACTTTAACAAGCCCATCACTACCTGTATGTAATTTATTAACGCGAGCTAACAGTCATCGTGCGGGAGGACTTAATTCGTCCTTTATAATCACGACATCCCCAACTTGTAGGTTCGGCGAGGGCTTTAGCCAACGATTACAATGGTGCACTTTATGCAACACTTCCTTACGCCAACGTAACTAGAGACTATTCCGAATACTTTTAAAGAAAAGCCAACGATTGCTAACCCAGACCGGCTTAGTAGATTTCTTAGACGGCTCCGGATAGGACAGGAGAGGTACTGTCAGGAAATGTCCAGGTGTTAACGCTACTCGATCGGTTGCCTCACTGCTTACAGAACACAAGGGCCTGGAGTTCAGACACGCCTTAATTTTTGCCGCAAGTGTCGTCAGTTCCTCGAAGGTCAGCGTGGCCAAGCCAAGGGCGCGCGGAAAATGGTGCTTAAAGCTTCTCATCGCGGCCACCTATAGACCGCCAAGGTGTGGTGCCTGTGGTGGCATGGATTTCCACGTGGCTCCCAGAGCAGCCACATGCGAAGTGACGTCCTTTATTTGCTCAGACGGGGCCTTGAACATGGGAACCCAGCTCTCGCAAGGCACCCTTAAAAGTCATGCTATAGTCTGAAAATATCATTGAACAATAGCTCCTGCAAGCAACGAAACGAGAATATGTTGTTAAAAAAGCAGCTGTTGTTAGGTCGCATACCACCTTAATATGGACAGCTATGGTAACATAGCACACGAAAACAACACCGGCAAAGGGCCGGCATAATCTATGCCGGTGATGGCAAATGGGCGTTGAGGCTGCAGTCTTACCGCTGGCAAAGGACCCATCCGTTATTGAGCGCTGATTTTCCTGTACCTCACGCAAGTGCGACAACGATGCAAGACCCCAGCGGTCAGAAGTCATCCTTGAATTATCCAAAACTGCCAGGCCAGGTACAAGAGCATTACCTGAATGCCGCCATGTAGAGTGATGAAATGTAAATGTTCAATCATACGACGGACCATTCACTCTCTCCTTGGCAAAATGACAGGATGCGTCTCATTATAAGGCAGTCCCGAATTTTTTAGGTACCCTCTGACTCTTGCAAGTCCTTGCTCATCTGAAAAAGGTGTTAGGTGGACTAACTTACTGCGCACCGTGAGTGGCTTGCTCCTCAGCAAGCTTGGCGATTCAGGAAGTAAATGATCCGCCTGATTCAGCATATAGCACGCCATACATGTACAAGCGTATTCCTTTGCGGTCAACACACTGAGAGATTGTTCTCCTGGCAGTTTTCCGTTATTCAAACGCCAACGTGCGATAGACTCTATTATTTTGAGCAATCTAGGATAACTGGATACCTTCTATAAAACAGAAATTAGACTGTCCGGATGATTCGAATTGGAGTTACCTGTCGACCGAGGCCTCTCCTCCGCTGCCAGATAAGCATAAATCACACAATCTAAGTCATCGAATGGCTCCGACGACTGTGGCCACTAAGACTCTGGTTGACTCAGCCAAGCTGGACCCTGCTACCACAGCGAACTTTCCAACAGCTGCCTCGGTGAAACACCTCTTGTCACATAATCAGCCAGATTATCTGCTGACCCTACGTGCTGCCACCCGACCTCTGGGAATACTGTTATGATCTCGCTCACCCGGTTGGCTACAAAAGTTTGCCAAGGCAATGGATGAGATTTCAGCCAGTCGAGCAATATTCTTGAGTTTGACCAAAATCGTATTTGTCCAGGCAATGTCCTGAGCTGCAATAGCATACTCCTTGCTAAACGCACTAGCACTCTGCAAAGCTCCAGTCGAGGCAGGGTTTGCACCTTAAGAGGTGCAACGCACGTATTTGCCATGAGAATCTTGGCTTGTTTTGCAGGAAAGATAGCGTATAGTACAGCGGCACATGCACGATTTGATGCGTCTGTAAACCCGTGCATATCCCAGGCATCATCCACTCGTGCATAACAGCCACCGAACCACCTCGGAATTCGTATGGCATTGAGTTACCGCAACGATGACGAGAAACTGGTCCAACGCTTTATAAACTCGTCTGGTAATGGGTCGTCCTAGTCAACTCTAACCAAGCAAACGTCCTGCAAAATAATTTTTTCAGTAACCAATGTAGGTGATAACTAGCCCAACGGATCAAACAATCTAGAGGTTTCCGATAATACAATGCGTTTTGTTATTATGCCAGAGTTAGAGTTGGCTTCAATTTTAAAGAAAAAACGTCAGACCCTGGATTGCATTTTAATCCCGAGGTAGATACAGCCTCTTCGATTCTCACAGCGATCTCTGATGATGACCCTGCTTTGAGGCCTTTAAACAGCCATAGATCTTGCGCTGACCATTTTTCCAGAGCCATATCAGCTGACTCAAGCAGGTTCTCCAGCTGCTCTCTGCATGCATGAGCGCGATCCTAACAGTCAGCACCACCAAATATATCATCGACATATACCTGATGCTACAACAGCTCTAAAGCTTCGGGACACTTGCCCGAACTGTCCTGTGCAACCTGCCTCAGCGCCCTCAATGCCAAGAAAGGTGCGGAGGCTGTGCTATATGTGACCATCAGCAAACGATAATCCTCGATGGCCTAGGTGCTAGTTGACCTCCAAACGATGTGTTGCCGATCCGCATCCCTCAGGTGGACTAAAATTTAACGATACATCTTTTTAATATCGGCAACAAAAACCTACCTATCAATTCTCCAACAAGTTTCCACGGCTGTTGTGTCTGCCAACAATCTTGGTCCAGTCAGAAGTCTATCATTGAGAGACCAGCAAGACGACGTCTTCTGAAATGCATTGAATACCAGTCGGATTTTCTTGGGATTGTTCTGGTGGTATATGGCATGATGTGGCATGTAGTAGCTATCTTGCGTTCCTTTGGCATCTTTAATTATCTCCATATGTTTCATATCTCTATACTCCTGCATAAAAATCTTATATAATTCCCAAAAAGTCTAATTTTTCCTACTTCTACGTTTGGAGCTAAAAAGACACGACACTGCGATTTTTTTCAAATCAGATCTTTCCGGCCGCTTTGCAAAAGAAAGTCGTACTACATATCTTCCTTTGGATGTTCGATGCGTTGTAGTCCGAAATTATTCTTCGCAATATTTATCCTCTGCTGATAACGGACGTGGCTTACTTATAAACATAATTTTCCAAAATCGCGTTAGTTGTTGCATCAGTGATGGCTCCAAATACGTATGAAAAACTTGTACTGTTTTTCCTGATTCGGCGGTGCCACCGACACCTCACCTGTCGGGGTCCAACCAAGAACAGTTTTCTAAGCAATAGCAGTGCCAACCATTTCACGCAACAACCCCTCTATCATGACACGAGCGTATACATCTGCCTCTAAGATGCAATCAATTCTATCTGACGTACAGAATTCCGAGTCGGCTAACGACAAACCCTTTAAATTCACCCAAGCCGCACTTTTAACAACGTTTAAGGATGTTTATTGGTTCAGCTTATCCAAAACGATAGCAAACAAACTAAAGCCGATGCTTCTATCCCTCATTAAGCAAACAATGAGCCTTACCTCGCCTCGTGCGCGTACCGGCACCTCAATTCCAACTCCTAATATCGCCACGGAGACTTTTCTGTGCTCAACGTGCAAGCCAATTAACACTTTCTGCACGACAAATGACCTTTCTGCAGCAGGATCAATTAGTGCTCGTACAATCACCGAACCACCGTAATCACCCATTAATACCGCATGAGATAAAGCCAATAAAACCAAACCTTTAACCGAGGCAGAGTTTGCCAAAACTAGTTGGTAGCCTACTATTTACAGGTTTTATCAGATTGCTTACACCCCGTACCATCAGTCTCCCTATGCCTCGCACTTGCTGTCTCAATAAACAGCTTCGTATGAGGCCTTCCATCACATGCAGCGCATCTTAGTTCAGAAGGACAGTTCACTGTAATGTGCGAATCCTGGAGACAGTTTAAACAGAGTTCTTCGTGTTTGCACAGCTCGAAACGCTGTGGCTGCGTCATAAATCCAAATTTTTCATATCTCTGCAACGGATGGTTTGCCCTACAAAGTACGCACATATTAGTTGTCTGAGCCCCATCATACGGCGCTAAATTCGCTGATACACGTTTTTCATTTTTTTTTTCTTTATGTCTATTCTTCCCCACCCAGCGCGACTCTGGAAGAATCGACGGAGCTGGAGCCTGATCAAGAGCTTGTAAACGCCTTTCTAGAAACTCTACAATATCCTTATACTTCGGAAATTCTGACTTCGACTCCAGACTGATTTAATAACTCTCTCGCGTCTCAGCATCTAGCTTTCGTACCATGTAATAGACCATGTACAACTCGTCAACCGATGACCCAAATATCTTAAAGCTCGCTTTGATTCCCTTGCTCTGTAAAGCAGCTTATTGGGATCAGAGAAATTTCGCGGATTAACCGAAGGTGTATTTATTAAATCTTCGATGTATTTTGCTGACCGAAGTTTTGCATTATCATAGCGACCAGTAAGTTTCTCCCAGGCCACATCAAAATTCTAATCTGTTATTTCAAGGCCCTTCAAACGTTGCGTGGCGGCTCCTTGAACTGCAATTAGCAAGTGCTGTAATTTTGCAGCTTTCGCAATCTCGTTATTAATAACTATCGAAGTGAAAACTGTCTTTAAAGATTCTTAATCTTCATGATTTCCTGAGAATAAAGGTATTTCAAAATTTGGCAAACTAATGTTAAATGTTTTTCAGCTAACACCTGTATCTCCTGTGGAATTCAGCCGCAGAGGCAACACTTTTAAATTCTCGATAAAATCCATTAAATCGTACACGCATCGTACACGTGTTCAACTACACTCTTATTAAAATAACCATGATCCGTTGGTATTCATTTTTCCGCTACGATCGCATCATGTTGTCCTTCGAATTCTAATTTATCAATATCAAGTCGTTTCAGTCGCACGTCAGCCTGACCCATGGTAAATTTTTCGCTTGCCTTTCTTTTGAAAACTTTTGAAAGCATTTGCAATTTCATTATACAGTGCGATGTAAGACTTATACAACGTTTCCGTTTGTCTTGCCATTTTCAATATTACTCACTCAAACGTACGAACGTATAACCATACATTGGAGAATTGACAACAGAAGTTGCGAGAGTTAAGGAGACAAAATTACACCATTTCAATGTTCGATGTTACTCTAGCAGGCACACAAGTCCCCCCTCTCTTCCCATGCTGCCATATAGCTGATGACCGCAAGCCGCGTCTAGATTAGTGAGGCGAAGAAAAGGACGCTGTGTTCACCTCGAAATACGACTTCATTGCTTGGCTAGAGGGGACCAGAAATGCGACCACTCGCACAAAGCGGAGCCAGCGATTAGCACTGCTCGTGATTTCAAACGCTGGCCCAAAGAAGACCAGGCGATAACTGTCGTCCCTCGCACGATGGCTAAGTGACGTCACCTCTTTTTCCTAACGGTATCTGGAAAACAAAACAATGCCTGCGGCTCGTCGCTTTTTTTCTTGTCCTCGCAGGTGATACATCCGATGCTGACATTTAGCCAATGGCAGGTCACGAGTAGTTTGCAACGAGACAGGCAGCTAAAGTGATGCTTATGGTCGATATACACCAATTTCTTTACCAAACTTCTGCCATGAGCAATAAGAATAATGTTGATATACCAGACGCTCTGCTACCAAAATTGTCTGCAGCAACTCGACTATTAGAATTGAATAAATATGAATCATAGAATACACTTGCGCTGTGAAACTTAATGCAGTGAAAGCTTAACAAACAACACAAGGAAACAAGAAACGAAATAAAGGGGTGCAACAAATTGTAATGACGAAAAATAAAAAGTATTGAATTAACAGTAACAGCATGACAAATTTGAGGAACAACGATTTGACTAGCTAGGAGTTGATGTAATTAATAATGGCTAGTTAAGTTGAACAAGACTACCTCGAGTGAGACAAACGGAAATACAGTACTTACGATACTTAAATACCTAACATACTGATTGACTCTCGGATTAATGATTGACCAAGAAACAATTTTCTCCAAACGCACATCGCCAATGCACTGTGACTTTTCTTTTAACTATGTTAAAGATTATGGGACGATTTACACAAACAAGACGTCTCAACATTTCGAAGGCTGCGCAGCAAGAGAGCTACAGATTTAAGGCCACGCAACAAGATAGCTAATATTTTTTCACGTTTCCAAGAAAAGGTTTAACCATAGCCAAAGATGTCCGACGTCACCCAAAAGACACATTATATCTAAAGTCTCCCAAAAACAGACGAATTATTTCATTCACAGGCGAAATCTTTCACCCAAGCCCTCCAACATCGTCAAACATTGCTAAAACAATCGATTGCAGCTAAAGCCGCTCATTCAAAGCTAAACAGGATTTTCTGTTTTTCTCGCCCGTCTTATTTGGCTAATAGACAGAGGCACAAAAATAAAACATGACTATTAGTAATACAACTGATGAAACACATAACGAAACACTCGGACACTCCAGCACAATACGAAATAAAAGTAAAATATAACACATACAACAAAATTACCAAATGCACTTGCCCGCTTACACTGTCCATGAACAGATCATTTATTTACTAAATGTGTAAGCAGAGAAGTATATTGGGTTTCTGAATAATGTACATGGAATAATACTCTATACTATACCCTAATAACACCCAATTGCGGGAATCGGGCAGAGCAACCGATAAATGCACATGATGCAAGAAACCAGGTGTATGCAAACCATAATTGCGCTGTAGTCTAGCAAAGTATATCCAAGCAGTTATAGGCTGAGATCTACCAATCAGAAATCATGTTTTTTTTCACAGAATATAAGATAAGCAATATATTTTCGCGTATTATACTTAAGGGTCATCCATTATATACGTGAGGTTATTTGGCGATTTTTTGACCCCCTCCCTCCCTTTGGTGAAATATCGTGAGATATGGCAAGACTTACTCCTCCCTCCCCCGTTAACCTTACGTAAGATTTTTTTAAATGCGTATTTTTAGTATAAATACATGCATTTGTGCTTGATTGCGTTAAATTAATTTAAAAAGACATAATTTTACTTATTATTTTTATTTTAGACTAGACAAGATTAGTATAAAAAACTACTAAAAACATAATCTATAATCACAGTGGGAAAATTCAATAATTTATTACACTAAATCGTAAAAGAATGTTCATTACAATTCATTCCATGGGGACTCATATGTGGTTTCAAGAGTGATTAGTGAAACCAACATGCCTATGAAATTTTCAGTAAAACTATCGGCTCTGTCAACTTCATTCTGACCTAGCCACTTAAAACTATTGTCGCTTGCACGTAAAAGCTTAGTAGCTCGACATGTGACGATCTTTAAAGGTCGCACTTTGCGTGCTAAACAGCTAGTGCCTTATGGGCTGCATGCCGATGCTCAGCTACTTTTGTGATGGAAGAGAATTAAACACCGCATATACTGCAGCATCTTTTTTTCAGATCACCATGTTTAATTGGGCAATAAAGGTCATAGGGCATGCTGATGAAGGTGTGCAGAGGTTAAATCTGTAGGCAGTGACGAATAAAAAAGGAGCAAATGACTTTCCATAATGCTTTTCAGGGGCCAGAACTGTCAGTTGCCTATTTACCTGAGCAATAGGATATGGGAGTGGCAGAAAACGGTCGTGCATAATCAAATGCAGTGCACTTTAGCGTGGCCTGCAGCTGAATATCAAAATTGTGGTAGAAATAGAAAGTAAACTTCTATCAAATTTCATGCAAAAGAAATACAATATAATATAAAATATTACCAAATTATGGCATACCTACAGTAAATATTGGCTCTCTCTAACGTGCTCGGTGTACCATCCTTCGTCTGGTAAGTCTGGGACGCTAGCAGTGTCTTTGTTTAGGTCTACGTAGTGAGCAACGACTTCATGTCCATCAATGCATGCTGCGGACTATATTTCGGTCAATGCATCCCCTGCCTTTTTGAAATTATTATTCTCTAGGCTAATGTCTACCGTTCTATCACTGGAGTCGAGATGGGTCCCAAAAGAGTCATGAGGAATAATAACACTTGCCAGCTCTCGTCTAAGCCGAGCCATGCGTCTCTCTACTTTGTTAAAAGCACTTCTGCTTGAAGCATTAGTCACGATAAATATTTCGTCCATATCATACTTTTTGAAATACTCTATGGCATAAGCGATCACTTTGCGATATTGTGGGCTCTCGTCGGGACTGCCATCGCTCAAAATGATAAAGACAGGCTTAACCGTGCTGTCTTCATTTTTCATAAAGTCCTCAAAAGGCTTAAGTGTTAAAAGAGTACCAAAGTCTTGAGTGTGACTAGTTGCAGTCAAGAAGGAGTGCTTACCACTTTGGATTGCTACGAAGGCTGGTCCAGTATATGAAACGACTTCTGGCCGTTCCATCTCATTGTGGTTTATTGCACAAAGAGCGTATACACTCGAAATTAATTTGTGCCTTGAAGCAATAACAAAATCGTGATCTGGCAGTGACACTCTGTACTCAACGTGCATTAGCGAAGACGCCTATTTATTTTCTGCTGTAAGTCATATGGAAGCTCGGGCTTAATCGTCCTGAGATAACAAATCACGGAGTCAGGGCCAAGCATTGATGCTACGATCTCAAGTGACCTTATAGAAGTCATACAAAAGTATTAGTCTTGATGTGCCTTATGATGGTTAGCTTCAGGACGACTCAGCACTAACAAGACAGACACTACATGACGCTTAGCCTGTCTGCCCACCTTGGCAGCAATCTGATGTATGTAGCACTTCTTGAAACATTAAATTCGAGCTTAATTAGCTTATTCGTGAGCTCTGAAAGTGTATAGATTGTGCAAACTTTCTCACAGCGACGCCGTTCCTCAACAAATGCACCAAACATAGCTAAATCTATAGCGTTCAACCTCTGATTTTCTTTCAGCTTGAGCTACTTCTCACAATCGTCAATTTCCCACCGCAATTTACGCGATTTATCATGTTCGGTACCATATGCAGTAAGAGATCCCTTGCCCCTTTTAAGTCATATTCAGTTCCACACGCAATTTTCAAATCTTTTTCTTCATAGTATCTTGAGCTAGAGTGGGACGAAAACCAGATGGTGTAGAATTTATCGTGAGTTGATCTTCATTATCGCTGATCTCAGGAGACCCAGTTTTTTGTTTCGAAGCACCTATGGAGCGGAAAACATCCTATCCTAAAAAGAATAATGGCACGTGGTTGAAGTTTTTAATTTGTGATGTAATTATTTGAGACTGATCGAGAGCAGAAAAATTTTAAAAATTAAGTTTGGAAAATGAATGAGAGCTTATTAAAATTACTAAAAATTAGCTTTAGAACGCGTAAAAATAATTTATCGATGCAATGTTGGGGATTGGCAAGTGGAGTGCGGAGGCGCTGGAGCCCCATAGTGATTTAACTAAAAAAACGATAACCTAGCGTACACTAACTAGAAGGCAAATACTAACCCCCCGGTCGAGGGTCGTCTTCGAGATCTTGATGTATTGACTGCTGGCCAGAAATCCAATCTAAGTCTGCAAATTCCATGTTTGGAACATACCGAGCACTTGACGTAGCCTGATCTGCACATTCTACATTTTGAATACCCTATGTGCTATTATCCCAAAGTACGTTGGAAAGTCGTAGTATTTCCCTATAACTTAATAATTTCACGTGTGTTGAATGTACACATAAGACCCAAAACCAACAAAGAATTCACTGTGATAAGCACCAGATAAATATTAGAATTTTTTAATAACAATGCAGAAACCAAGATGATGAGGTTAGGTCATTATTACAATCATTATTACTTTTTTTTACTCTAGGGCACTTCCCTACACAAAAAAAAAAATAAAAATAATTTTATAATTTCTAAGAGCTCAAGATATAATTCACAAAGATGTAAGCCATCACAAATTGCTCTTAGTACTTTATATATATATATATATATATATATATATATATATATATACATAGTATTTCCTTGAGGGCTCATAAGTAAACGCCAAAACAAGCTTGAGTAGTCTATCTCCGCAATTTTGAGATTTTTTTTGTAATATACAGATAGAAAGGTGGTTAATTTAACTAATTAAAAAATGTAAGTTGTCGAGTAATGAATCACTTACGGATGTAAAAACAGCAGGTTGGGAGCTGTCCCAGAGTTGCACGTCACTGGTACAGAGAGGGTAAGGCTGCGACCACTTTAAGCGGGAATAGAGTGTCAACGGCACGGCACGGCCAAATATTAGCTAATCAGAGCAGTCTTTAGTGGCTGCATTGGTTCTGGCCAAAATTTTTCCGTGCAGCGCCCCCGCCGTTGACGCTGCATTCCTGATCTATATGGTCGCAGTCTAAAAAAGGAAAGATAGTGGCCGACTTACTCGCCTTACGCTGATTGGTTCCGAAATTTTTTAAATAATCAACATATTACCAAATCACGTAATGAGAATGTCAGTCTGTGCAAGTTTCATTAGTATTTGTGTAATATTCATAAATATAATCTTATAATAGGTACGGTCCAGAAAACTCTGTTATTTAAGCCCCTCACTTATTTTACCCGTTGTAGCTGCTGCTATCCGGTTCATGCTTCGCAGCGTTAGTCAAGTCGCGTGTTTGTCTAGCTGGTATGAACAGCGGAAACATTGATATGCAAAAACGAAATGCATGAATACTTTGCAGTGTAAACATTAATCATACATAAATACATAACTGCAATATATATTATCAAGTAAAATTTAGATATATCTTAGAGGAGAAACATATTTTACCTAATTCAAAACACTTTTCTCGCAATTTTAGACTGTTACTTGCAAAAAAAATTACATCATATTTTTCGAACATTCACCCCCTCCCCTACATAAAATTAAAAGATATTTGGCTCGACCCCCTCCCTCCGCTAAACACCTCACGTAGTTTATGGATGACCGCTAACTTTATAGCTGTATTATTCTTTCTATCATGGTGTAAATAGACAAGGTTGGCTGGATAGCCTATGCTCTTGACAAGGGAGAAGACCAAATAGATTGTAGGGGAATGAAGCTCCAAATTCGTCAAAAAGAAGACACGTGTTTCAATACAATGTTTTACTACGTCAAAAATAGCCAAGATTGCTGTTCTAACGCAGAAAATAGAAAACCTGACCGTCAGTGACACAGCTGTTGAAACAAATACTTACCCAAATCCGTACACTCAAGCTTAATACGTAATTTAAGTAAAATAAAATCAAAGCACATACGAACAAATAACAAAAAAGATTTCTCCACTATCACCTATTTTGATGAATAATTTATCTACTCATTCAGAATGTAAGCAGAGTAGTCTATTTGGTGTCGGGATAACGTACACAGGACAATCACACCTTATTGCAGGCATCAGTCAGAGCAACTAACTCATAGACATGGTGAAAGAAAACCAGGCATGTGCAGGCCATGATAACATTGTAGTATAGCAAACTATAACTAAAATGTTATTTGCTAAGGATTCCCAATCGAGAACAATGTTTTTTTATTGAAAATTTCATAAGCACTATTCTTTCGTGTATTATACTTACTACATAGGTGTATTATAATTTCGATCATGATTTCAATGGACAACGTCGGCTGGATATCACATGCTTTTGACAACGGAGAAAATTAGTTAGACTGTAGGGCAAGTAAGCTCCATATTTGTTGAACAGAAAATATGTGTTTTAATACAATGCTTTACTACTACGTCTAAAAATACCCAACTTTGTATTACTACGGCGGAGAACAACAAACGTGACTGACAGTGATATGGAAGATAAAGCAGATACTGGATAGAAGAAACATACCCTTAAGCTCCATACTTCATTAAAATAAATCAAAACCCACGCACCTTAAACAATATCACAAAATTAATCCACCCGATTTCAATGTTCGTTAATTCATAATTTATCTAATAATTTCAAATAATTTTAAAGAAAAGCATGAATATAAATCTCTAGCGCCCTTAGCTGGACAACCGAATATACTTTAACGTAATATCCAAATAGAAAACAAATAATTAAAGTCAAAACTATTTATTGTTTTTATAATTAGGTTATTGCAAGAGTGGGGATATTATAATCATTTTAGAAGTAATTATAGAATCGTGTATTTTTAGTCAATCGAGAAGAAAGTAGCATTAATATGGAAAAAATTTTGAAAAAAACTTGGGCACCCATGTATCAAGTTATACTTGTCTAAAAACTATATATGTAGATGTGGCTGATTACGCTAAAATTTGTTTGGTAATGATCCCAGCTCAAATTTAAAATAATATGACACAATAAAAATCAAAAAATTCGTCCATAGACCCTTATACGAGGTGTGTCTGAAAAGTATCCGATCTGCGCTCATATCTCCGCGTTGGTGCTATTCTTCGGCATCCAGGTCGTGGCATCCTTCGAAGTAGTCCCCATTTGCTTGAACCACACGCTCCCAGCGGTGCTTCCACATCTTAAAGCAGTCCTTGAACGCAGATTTTGGGATGACCTTTAGCTCGCGCGTCGCATTACTCTGAATCGTCTCGATGTCGTCGAACCGCTTTCCTTTGAGTGCTATTTTCAATTTTGGGAACATCCAAAAGTCGCAGGGAGCTATGTCGGGACTGTACGGAGGCTGGCGAGGCTGTAGAATCTTGTGTTTCGCCAAAAATTGC
>JAPYYV010006618.1:0-23326 GCA_030522625.1 Copidosoma aretas | reverse complement strand
GCGTGGCTGCAGTATATAGTACTGAGACGAAAACAATACTCCAACATAACATACTGTTCTAACCTTAATTTTTATTTACAAAGTTGAACAAACTTTCTTATTGGGGATGACGAAAAATCGTATACGTCACTCAGCCGTAAGGTGGGCTGCGATCGGCCGCATGAATATCGCCCTCGGCTTCGTCTCGGGCGATATACTCCATGCGGCCGTGCACAACCCACTTTACGGCCTCGTAACGTAATATACTAATACAATTAAACGAACTTACTTGTAAGTGAAGTTCGATTCTAATTGTATGAGCGCCTCCTCCGAAAAGATCAAACCCACCCAAAGGAATCCATCCTTTTTTCTTACCCAGATTTTTTTCTCAAAACAAAATCATTCCCTAGCAACTAATTATTACGGCAAAAAAGCTTTAAAGTAATGAGGCGAGACGCGCGCGAGCACGGCAGAGAGGCAACGTGGTGGCGCTGTTGTCTTCTTATATTTTTAAAAATTGTGGCAACTAAGCTAAAGGAAGAGGGGACTACATGTTGATCTTTTCGGAGGAGGCGTTCAAACAATTAGAATTGAACTTCACTTACAAGTAAGTTCGTTCAATTGTATAATGAAACTTCAACAGTAAAAAATATTGTTGAACAGAAAAATTTGTTTGCAAATACTATTAGGAAAAGTTGAAATTCACCCAGAATAATTTCGTACCACTGGAGGAAGTTATGTGCCTATAGATTGGCAACGGTTTTTCATGTCGGAAAATACTAAAGACCATCAAATTTTATTAAAAAAAAAACGTTTTTAAATACAAACAAAAGAAAATTAAAGAGGGTGTGTGTAGGTGTATAAGTAATAATACATATATTCGTTTATATCTCAGGATTACCTTGGAAGATTTTAACCAAGCAAGGCTTACGTGTTTTGTTCATGAATACCTATAACCGTTGTAAATTTTTTTTCGATTTTATTAACTCATTTTTTTATTTTTATTTTAATCGATTTAGGAAGATCGATTTCCTTTAAAAATTATATTTTTGGGGTGCATAACTTTGCTTTATTATACTTTATGTTAAAGATTTTAAGAGATCATAAAATCTCTTACAAAAGTCGCATTTAGATGGAAAAAAATAAGAAACGATGAGGGTATGTGTAGGTGTATATTAAGTGGGAATACATACGTACAATCAGTTATATCTTTGGGATTTCTTAATCGATTTTGACCTAACAGGACTTTTTTTGTAACGTCGAGAACACAAATTAGAACAATCATAGTGAATATGTTGGGTTCATTATTTTGGAAATCAAGTTTTAATGATGAAAAGTAATAATTGAATATAAATTAGATGTAGTAATCAAGAAAATAAGGATAGTAAAAAAAAGATGAACAAACTTTGTGCCAATGAATTGGCAGCGGTTTTTTTTTACACAAAATGCCAAAAAATATAATTTTTTAACATGACATTTTTCAACCTTGTTATTTGAACTAAGATCCGTTTTCTCATATGTAACGCCCATAGTACAGAACGAGTGTTCTGGCCCTCGCTTACAACTAGTCAAGTACCTGCGCAATGATTTATCGATTCGAACGCGCAACTCGTACACAACCATGCACAGCTGGAGTGTTGTCAAATACGACCCCCAAGTGGGTGGCTCTCCATGTCTATCTGGGCCACGACACTAGTAGGCACTGGGCACTCTATGCTGTACCTGCTCTCGTTTTTCTAGGTGTGCACTCCGTTGCAATAGAACTCAGTCAGTCGCATTCGTCTAACAAGTTGAATTAGTAGGGAACCCCAGAGGGACCATGAGAGTTGCTACTGCAGCTATAGTGCGATAGTTGCATTCAGCGGGTTTTTCTGTCATCACTAAGAAGGGCGAGCGAGTGGGTGCAGTGAAGTAATCTGGAGCTATCGCTACCTCTAGCAAGTAAAAAGTTATTTGAGAGCCAAGTTGAGCGACTATATCGAGCAATCACGGAGCCACCAGCATTCTGCAAGGTAAGTAGATTTTGTCGTTTACTATGTCGTGAACTATTAATTAAGTTAATGCTACTTTGTCCTTCGATTGATGCATGCGCCCTAGTCGAACACACGCAGACTAAATGTAGCACATTAGACTAGTAGAATTAGACATCCTGAGGCCCATTTCCTCCGAAAATTCCCAACTCCTTTTTTTATTTTCTTAATTGCTTTAAAATAGTGTTTTACAATACAGATATGATTTGTAACAAAATCGTACGGTCGATTCGTGCGTTATTAACAAATTAACGGCGAAAATCCTATTTTTTTCAGCTTCAAATAAATATAAGAAAAACTGTAGGTCGTACACGAAAATCATTCAAGTAAAAGTTTTTTAGCCTTCAAAATTATGTACAATAGACAAAAAAAAGTATTCTTACAACCAATACTTAAGTTGCAAATTGCAACAAGCCACGAAAAAATCTGCATTTTTGTTCTTATTAAATAACTGTTGTTGCAATTGGCTAAGGATGCTGAAAATCCACTCAAATGTAGTTCAAGTTATGAGGAAGTAGTATACTAAAAATGGAACGATCGGCCAGATTGTTTTTGAATAATTGAATTTGCAACTTAAAAATAAAGAACATTTCAATTTGTTGTTAACATTTTTTAGGGGATCGAGCATTAGCGTCCTTGATTTTACATACTTGGGTAATCATATATTTCAATATGCAATAATAAAACTTACAAATTTTTAATAATAAGGTGCTATTTTGCAATAAAAACGATTTTTGGCTGAGTTTAAAATTAAGTAACTCTTTTATTTTTCATCAATATTTCGATTAATTGTTGCATTAAAGTACATCAATAAAATGTAATAATAAGAAAGTGACCAAAAAATTATTTATAACATTAAATGCACGTGCACATACCATCAATATTAGTAGATCGATGAGGTACCCCACATTTAAAAAAAAGAAGTGTCCAGGACCACCAGAAGCAAAGATATTGAAGATTTTTCCATCGTCTTGGATTTGAAGAGACACGCTCGAAAAGCGTGCCCGCGGCCGCGGTGGCGCAGTGGTAAAGTCTCAGTTCCATTGATCAACGAGGTTCAGCAGTATTTGGCGAGGCATTTGGCGCAGCTAGTCAGTACTTGGATAGGTCACCGTTCGAGTCTCGCCATTTCGCCTTTGCTGTTAGATTCGAGGATCAAACTGTTTCTCCGTCGTTGCAGACAACGCGGGAGAACGTGAGCAGAACGTGTGCAGGAATTCAGTCCTGATGCCTATAGACGTATATAGATACCCAGACAGAACTTGGGCAATACAGCGGGCCGTTCCGGGCCAGGTTTCCCAGAATTCCTCCTACGGATTTTCCTGGGTTTCTTTTACCCACCGTGCTTCTCTCCTCGGGTGAATGCGGAATGGTTGTAGGTTTAGGTCTAGGTTCAAGTTTTAGTCACCCTCTACCTCCTCCCATCCCTTTTCCCTTCCCTTTCCCAAGTAGTAAGTGCTCTGAGTAGTGCCTGCACACAGAGCCGGATGTACAGCACTATACACAGACGCTTGCTGTGTGCGTGTTTCTCTCTTTCTCTCTCTCTCTCTCTCTCTCTCTCTCTCTCTCTCTCTCTCTCTCTCTCTCTCTCTCTCTCTCTCTCTCTCTCTCTCTCTCGACACGCATCAAGCTGGCTTCAGACCAGGTCATAGCATCCAGACTGCTTGGTTTAAGGTTGCAGATGATGTTACATTCGAAATTGTAGACCGTATAATTACTAGTCATTTAATTAAGCACTTGTTTCTGATACGTTTTCTTACTCTTTCGTCTTAAGGCCTTTTTCCTGACTCCTATCATTCCTACCATGATTAACCGGCTGGCCAGACTCCTCCAATAACTGTCATACTCAAGAACAGGCCAGCGCTTGCTCAAGTCAAATAATTTATAACAGAGAGAACTAATAATAAATGAATAAGTCAATAAAAGACACTTAGTCAACGCTTATTCACACCCTAACTTTTTTAAGAGAGAGCTCACTTTTATAGTTTATCATCTACATTTTTAACTGTTCATGAATGTGCTATTACATCGTTATACTGTATTTACATTTGTAATTGTTGTTACCCTTATAGGGCCGTACCCCTAGGCTGAATAAAATAAACCATCAAACCATCTCTCTATCTGTACACTGAGAAAAGTGCTATTGAAAAATGTATTATAAGTATATTAAAAATAACTATATTTTTCAGAAAAGCTGAGACATACTCGCCATAGTATATTTACTGTGCCACATAGTGAAACCAGATTATATTAAACATTACTATGGCACTCTGATGAAAATTCGCTTTCGAAGATAGTAAATTTTATTACACTAGAAAAAATTTGTATATTTAAAAAACGAAAAAATTTATTTTCATTTTATTCACGCGCAGAGAATTCATTGACGTTTTTAATTGAATCGCTTTCATTTGTAATCGCATATTTTCCTAAGTAAAGACAAATTAATTTTTAAAAATTTGCTCCGACCGGGACACGAACCTCCAAACTGCAGCACAGGAGTCCGACGTCGTACCTACTGGACTATGATGAACTGTGTCTTGTATTATATCAATAGAATATATATTTTATCGTGTATATTGAGATATCATTCCAGACATAGGGTAAAAGACCGTATTATCGAGCCCTGTCCCTATTAACGAGGTTTTGAGTAATAATTGTATAAATGACGATTGCATAACATGTAACTACTTTTTCTTCATAAAATGTATTGATAGAACAACGTAGTCTGTAAAAAAAAGGTATTCACTTGTATATTGCAATCTGTTTATAATTTATATCATATTTACTTAGAACCTCGATAATAGGGACAGGGCTCGATAATACGGTCTTCTACCCCTATTATACCATCAGTCATTGAAAAACATATTTCTTATCAATAAACCTTTTATGTGTAACATTACCCAAAATCTTACGATTTCTTATATGTTTTCACTCATGAGGAATAAAAATCACATTCTGTAGGTGATACACAACAATACATGCAATAAAATAAGAAGTCAAAGGTTTCATAATAAATTTACCTACAGATAGGTTATCAATAAACAGTATTTTGTTTGTAAGTACTAAAAACTCATATACATACAGAAATACGTTTTATTTAGTGTTTACATTAGTATAACTTCAAACTCGCTTTCAAACTCCATGAGCATAATATATTATATAGTAATTATCGCCTAACCTGATCTACAATTTTATCACCGAAAGTACTGTAGTATACAGTAAGACTGATGAACAAAGGTTTTAAATCGCCCTCGTCCAAGCAAGGTGAATATTTGATATTTTAAGCAATCAACCCCTCTGTTTACGAGAAAAATGGTAAAAACCTTAAATAAAGTACACAAGTTTAATGTCATACTGTCTAGAACTTTATTATACTTTTCAAGATGTGTACAACGTTTCGGCTGTATAATAACAGCCCTTCTCAAGTAAACTGTAACAAATAATTTAATACAAACACATATACATATGACTGTACAAAATCACATAATCTGAGAAAGCGAAAACAATGACCGAAGTCTCAAACTTACAAGTAAGCAACATCGAATCTTCAACCCAAAACTAATATACCAATAGTTATATCAACGAACACTAAGGTGTTACACCGGAATCACAGCACAATGATAAAAAACTATGAGGCTCATTTTTATTGAGGCGTAAGATAAGTACTCATGTGCAACCATGTACAAATAACATTTACGCAATACTAATAATTAGGCATACATTAATTAACAAATAACAGCACAATTATGTAACAGGGAAAATGCGATGATCAGATTATCAAACAATCAATGTATTTTTTAAAAATTGAACTTAAGTTTTGTGTGTCACTGGTCCTATTAATGTTATTTGTTCTCCTTTTAATATAAATCATCTCTGAAACTCAACGTTTATAATAATTGTTTTCTTGGTCTAAATTGTTTATTGAATCGTGATCGAAATTAGAAGAATGTCTGGTATGAAGAGTGTGGGCAAATAATGCCGATTTTTCACTTTTTTCCCTTTTACAAGTATCACAATAATCAGTCTTACACTTCTAACATTTTTATAAACTTTTTTGTGTTCGTTTATTCTAGCTTCCGCAGTCCCACAACTCTATTCAACATATCTACATGGACCATTAAAACAATTTATCTCATAATCTACATTACACTTTTGGATCTTAGTAATTTTGTCGTTATACAAGTTGTCAAGTTTTTTACACTTATTAGTAGACCTAAAAACTACTCCCACTCTATGTTTATTGGCAATCTTTATAATTTTTGATTATATCGATTTTGTATAAGGTAGAACTATTGTATCCTGAAAACGTAAATTTTGAACGGTGAAAATGTCCTGTGTAAATTTTTACTCATATTTAATCTTAAGGGCATTCAGTATATCATCCGGAGTTTCTACCTTTCTGACAACCTAACTTTGATTAATCTACATTAATCATTAATTTTATGCTTACTTCAACGAAAAACAATGAGAAGACGCACAAAGCTAGTGCTTTGAGGAATAAGTTGAGCCCAAATTTATACGATCGGTAGCAAATTTATCGAGAACAGTTGCATCTCGTGAGTATCATACTGAACTTCAGTGTTTATAATCAGTTTAAAAATATTCAGTGTATCATAGGGAGTTTCTGCCTTACCAACTACACCATTTTAATAAACTTTCATTATTTATTGATTTCATAGCTATTTTCATGTACAATAATGAGTTGACGCACAAAGTTGGATGGTACTTTGACAAATTTATCAAGCCCAAATTCATTGTAATTAGATGCGAATTAAGAGACGAAATTTGCATGTCGTGATTGTGAATGTGAGTTCATGTCTATTACAATCACGAGATGCAACTTTTCTCTCTTAATTCGCATCTAATTACAATGAATTTGGGCTTGATATATTTGTCAAAGTACCAGCTTTGTGCGTCAACTTATTATTTTACGTGAAAATAGCAGTGAAATCAATTAATAATGAAAGTTTGTTGAAATTGGGTAGTCGGTAAGGCAAAAACTCCCTATGCTACACTGAATATTTTTATACTGATTATAAACACTGAAGTTCAGTTTGATACACACGAGATGTAACTTTTCTCGATGCATTTGCTACCGATTTTAATAAATTTGGGCTCAACTTACTCCTTAAAGCATTAGCTTTGTGTGTCTTCTTGTTGTTCTTCGTCAAAGTGAGCATAAAATTATTGATTAATGTAAATTAATCAAAGTTAGGTATTCGGTAAGGTAGAAACTCCGGATAATATACTGAATGCCCTTAAATGGATGTCCGTATCAATAAAATATGAAGGAAAATTATTTGTAATCAATACAGATCGAACGTGAGGGAGATTATATTTATGAAACTGGACAGTCCAGTTAAAGAACCATCATGTAACATTTTTACTTCAATATCTAAAAAACTGATACAATTACTAACTCGCCTTTTAACTATAAATTGAATGTTAGGATCATAATTATTTAAATAGTTTATAGATAACTCTACTTTATCCCTTGGAATGCAAGTCAAAACATCATCAACATATCCATACAACCAAAGAACATCTTTTGGGCTAGTCATAATGCTGTCTTTTTCCAAATCACCCAGAACTGAATCTACTAAAACTGGGCTAATGGGACTTCCCATTGCACTATCGAATACTTGTCGGTAAAAAACTTTATTGAAAATGGATTAATTATTTTCCATGATGAATTTTAACACTTCTAAAAATCCATGTAGTGGTAAACATGTCCTAAGGCAAAGTTAATGCCACTTTCTCTCAATGGCTGATTTTACAGCCTCCCAAGACACGTTATTAAACAACGCTAATACATCAAAACTAACGAAAGTATATCCATCTGGAACTTCAAAAGGATCTAATTTTTCTTTTTTTGTAAACTATTTTTTATAACATAATAAGATTTTGGGATGTTCTTTATCAAAAAATTACTAAACCATTTGGAAAGTTGGTAAGTGGGAGCACTCAATGCAAAAATTATTAATCTGGCTGGGTAGTCCTTTTTATGAACCTCAATTAACTTATAACATCTAGACAATTGCGCTTTATTTTTGGTAATTTAGAAAAGTTTTTTGCCTGTATCATTTAAATCATAGCTGTTTAATTTACGAAGCATATTATAACATGGTGAAATTTACACCAAAGGAGAAACTTGCATCTTCTTTTATTTTTTGGACAATTCTTTCATCCAAAAATACATATCTTGAACATGTTGTCGTGTGTAACATCCATAAAGCGGAATTCAAACTACAGTTGAAATGCCAGTTAATAAGAGCATCAGTTTTTTATATATGGAAATAAAAATGTTACATGATGGTTCATTAACCACTAATTGGTATAAGACGCCTACACATGCAGGGTTATATTTAAATTTTTATTTCCACTCCCCACTTTCACAAAAAATTGGTATTATTTATGGAATACTCTTTAGGGCTATCAAGTTGTCTGATGTCCAGTTTCATAAAGATAATCTCTGTCATGTTCGATCTGTATTGTTGGCAAATAATTTTCCTTCATATTTTATTGATAAGTACATCCATTTATGATTACATAAGATTAAAAATTCTAATGATACTAATCAGGACATTTACACCGTTCACAATTTACCTTTTCAGGATACAGTAGTTTTACCTTATATAACATCGATATAATCAAAAATTATAAAGATTGCCAATAAACATAGAGAGGGAGTAATTTTTAGGTCTACTAATAAGTGTAAAAACTTGTCAACTTGTATACAGACAAAATTACTCAGATCCAAAAGTGCAATGTAGTTTATGAGATAAATTGCTTGAATGGTCCATGTGGCTATGTTGGACAGAGTAGTAGGACTGCGGAAACTAGGATAAACGAACACGAAAAAATTTATAAAAATGTATGAAATGTAAGACTGATTATTGTGATACCTGTAAAAGGGAAAAGAGTGAAAAATCAGCATTATTTGCCCACACCCTTCATACCGGACATTCCTTCAATTTTGATCACGATTCAATACAAAATTTAGACCAAGAAAACAATTATTATACACGTTAAGTTTCAGAGATGATTTATATTGAAAAGAGAACAAACAACATTAATGGGACCAGTGACACACAAAACTTAAGTTCGATTTTAAAAAAATACATTGATTGTTTGATAATTTGATCGTCGCTTTTTCCCTGTTAGATAATGTTGCACATGAGTACTTATCTTACGCCTCAATAAAAATGAGCCTCATAGTTTTTTATCATTGTGCTGTGATTCCGGTGTAACACCTTAGTGTTCGTTGTGTAGCAAGTAATAGAAGTTCGTTACTTGTAAGGTGACAAAATATAACTATTGGTATATTAGTTTTGGGTTTAAGATTCGATGTTGCTTACTTGTAAGTTTGAGACTTCGGTCATTATTTTCGCTTTCTCAGATTATGTGATTTTTGTACAGTCATACGTACATGTGTTTGGATTAAATTATTTGTTACAGTTTACTTGATAAGGGCTGTTATTGTACAGCCGAAACGTTGGACAAATCATAAAAAGTATCATAAAGTTCTAGACAGTATGCTATTAAACTTATGTACTTTATTTATTATATCGTCATTGTGGTTAGCATCGAAAGATTAAAAAAAGGAAAAATCCTTGTAGGTGGTAAAGTTTTATCGAAGATAACGTTTTTTTGCAAAATTTCTTGAAAAATGCTCATATCTCAAAATCGAAAATACGTAAAGAGAAATGGCTTGCACCAATCGAAAGAGCACGAAGAAATGCTCCGAAAACGATTGTTAGTTTGATTTTAATGGGAGCGAAATGTCAAGAAAACCGATCAAGATAATGTTAGACTGGTTTGGCAAATAGATTATAGCAAAATAGGGGAGTGGCAGCTGCCAGCAGCTGCTTGCTCTCCACCACGACGCCGACTCAAGCAGTAGAGGAGAGTTACAAGAGACAGCTGAGCTGAGGAAGGTGCGAGCGAAGGGAAGAGAAAAGAGATATTAGCTGTATATAATGTGCAAGGTTCATATACATAGATGTACACGCTGGAACCAACCTAGCACTCCTAGCAGACGCCTTACTTTACTTTATGAAATTTTGTTGATGTCTATATACTATTATTATCTACGCGTTTTATTTATGGATATCAATTATTTTAATACAGTTGAATTTTGAAGGTAGTGTGAAAGAAGCAGAAGCGTTTGTACTGGTTATGTTAATGTATACACTAGTAATTTCTGTGCTGGTAAATTATTAAGTATTGTGATTATAGTGCGTGATTCATACATTAAGTCATATTTATGTTTGTGTATGCCAGGTAAGACACATTTTTGTACTTAGCTTTGAATAGTATTTGAATCCATTTATTGGTAGCTTATCTGTTACCTTGACAAATAACATGATGAGTTCATTATTCAACCTCGAATCGTTGATATAAAAAAAAATACCGTAAGCATTAAACAAGTGAGTAGCTCCAGGGGATGGTGTGCAATAACGTATAGTATAGTTTTATTCGACACAAGGTGCTTCGTGGAGCACTTTTATTTCTCCTTTCCTCATTTTCCGCTGTGGAAAGGGTACATCGAAAACATATCTACTGACGTAACGTATTCGACTTCGAAGATTGTGTGCCTGCCGTTCATAAAAGTACCGCCATCAAAACTTGCCATACTTAATACTGCTTTAAAATGTTCTGAAGCTCAAACAAAGCAACTACATTATCACATGACAATTTTAACATTTGATCAGCCTTTTTACTTGAAAACTCGATATTTGATATGTAAAGGAGATAAAGTTGCAGTCAGACTGGGATAATTTCACCTCCTTATGTCTTATTTGGGCTCAGTAGGTCACATCATAGATGGTTCTGGTCTCGAAGACATGTGGGCCACTGCATATGCTCCAGACTCTATTCCAAAAATGCTCGTTGGACATGCTTTTGCGAGAGCTTTACGCGCCCATATTCTATCATATACATCGATCGGCATGCTTATAATTGAAGAAACAAAACCATCCCAAGAAACGAAAGCTTTTATCGAGGAATTTTTGTTACGATGGACAACAGAGCCACCAGAAATTGGAGATTTTAATGCAGACGCCACTACGCATCTCCTTCATGAAGATTTCAGCGCTCAAGTCAGTTTACTGTTCAACAACGGACCAAGTTCAAAGCTGTGGATACAGTACTTTACATGCATGAATATCGCACTTGAATTCTTAGAGGCCGAACGCTTAGGTAACTGGAAGTTATTTTTGCAAAGCAACGAAAAAATGCTTTCCATATTCTACGCAGCGGGTCACTTCCAGTATGCTAAAAGCGCGCAAATAGACTTGCAAGATTTGGCTAATCTAGAGATACGCATGGATCCCATCGAATTTGAACAATTCACTAAGAAAGGATTCTTTTGTATTCGTCGAACTGAAAAATTATTTGCTGGTTTGTCACCTGACTTGGTTATTGAGCAAACTTTAAATCGATTTTTTGGCACCGATTTAAAGCATGGAGGCGGTGTTACAGCAAGTGTGTTAGCACGATAGATCCAAGGAATGCCAGCTGCAGTAGACGTCATGGAGAGCTTGGAAGAGTACGTCAGTTTCAAATCAGTCTTAAGCAAGCAGCATGTCAACCTTACAAGTAGGCGTATCGACAGGGACAGCAAGGACCTTGATGAATTTGTGTATTGGCTGAAGGAGCACGAACCTTGTAATCAGAGAAGCAATCTTATGTCGCTGTCTACTAGTATATTTAGCTCTGATGTAATAAATTGCCACATGGCATTTGTGAAAGGCCTGGAATCCATGTACACGATGGTAGGCAAGACGTCTGATAACGTTTTCTTATCACGTGTCTATACGGTTAAATGTTTATCTCAGCTGCATGACATAGCAAGTAAACAGGATAAAAGTGGTGTAATCGATTTCACTCCCATTTGAAAGAGCAATCACTGTGTGCTCGCAGGACGAAGAGAAGATGCGTGAAGCTTTCAGTTTTGAACTTGCTGCGAGACCCGTAAGTTTCTTTGATGAAAGTGTTATGATGAGAAACTCTGTGAAATCAGAGCTCTATAAGCTATTCACTCCTGCTTCACAGTATAAGTTATCGCAATTATAGTTTCGGTAATTTATCGATGGTGGTTGGCTACTGCATGTTTTAACCTGGCCACACACCAAAACGTTTGCACAGTTTTTTAATACGTACTATACATTTATAGTGCACAATTATCAGGAAAACGCTGTTGTTGATTTCGATGGCTATAATAATGAGATTATTGGTGTAAAATCGTACAAGGTTCCGTAGAAAGGAAAAAGTAGTTACCGCAGACGTAAAAATACAATTAGATAGTAGTTACAGTTAATCAACGGAAGTTTTTGGCTAACGTTGCAAACAAGTACAAATTTGTACAAATTCTGTCCCGGTAATTATTAGAAAGATATATTAAAACAAAAGTTGCAGAGGAAGATGCTAATGTTTTAATTATACAGACTTCTATGTGTCTTGCCGAAACATCCCGTAATCCAATAGCCATTATTAGTAACGATGTAGATTTGCTCATAATTGCAGTAGGATTGATGTCAAATCATCAAAATTTATATTTTTTGAAAAGAACAGGGGGTAAAGAAAAAATCACTCTATACGATGTTTACGCCCAACGTATATATAGTATACCTATGTACAGGATCTTTCAAATTACGTTAACAGCGGTGACCAGCGTTGTACAGCAATTTATACTGAGTCTAATAGGGCAAGAATAAAATTTTTGGACAATGAGTTTTTAAATAAGACCCATTTCAAGATTGTTCGTTTTAGGCCTGTTTAGAACGCTTTTTCGGTAGCGCAGGCTGCTGTACAGCTCAAAAGTTACTAGATAATTAACTGCATAGCAACGAGCTAATGATCTATGTGTCGGTAAATTAGCTCGGTAGTAAGCTCATGCGTGGTCGGGAGATGGCGCTAAAACATGCGTTTATGAGCTGGAAGAACCGAAAAAAAGGCGAGACAGCCGCCGATGTGGGCGGACGTGTTTTTCTCCTGATCGCGCCAGATGTGTATTTGACTGAGTATCTCGGTACTGTCGTTGTTTTTGTGTACCAAGACTGTTTGGTCGGGTTTTTGACTGAGTTCAGTGATTTTGGGACTTTGTGCTTAGTGCCTGTTAATTTATTGTCAGTGAGGTGGTCCTGTATTAAATTGCCCCCGCTTGCGGGTGGCACGAAGCGTCATGGTGGTTTGGGAAAGGAACTGTGGAGATGGACTAAGTGGTGTTGAGGAGGAAAGTATGGAAGGTGTTGAGAATAGCAGTAAAAGGAAAAGCGATTTTTTAAAGGGTGAGGTCGGTAGCTCTGTCCAAAATGAGCAGTTAAGCAAAAAGCAGGCTAAGAGGCAGAGACAGCAAGAGCGAAGGCGTGAAGAGGTAGCGGCACATGTGCAATTACATGAATGTAGTGAGAAAGAGAAAGAGCATACTGTCGACGGAAATGATTTCTTGAGAAAAGAGTCTTTTCAAACAAAGGAAAAGGATTTTATGTATAAGAAAGAGAGCAGAGGCCCGTTTTCTGTGTGGATAACCAAGGCCAAGCCGGATGGAAAGAAAATCAATAAAATTAGTGTTGGTGTAACGTTGAAAGATAAAAAGCATGATTTTCAAGTAGTTGAACAGAGGGGATTTTCAAATGTAGAGGTTATGTGTAGATCTAGTGAAAGTGTTAATAAAATTATTTTAGATAAGTCACTTGGTGACTGCAATCTGAAAGTATTCGTCCCGACCTACCGCCGAATAAGGAAAGGTATTATCAAGAATATACCGACTGATCAATCGGAGGAACGATTGTTTAATGAGTTAGAGTCTGAGGTGGAGATAAAGGATGTGCGCCGATTAAATATGAGAAATAAGTCTGCCAACAGTGAGAAGAACAAGTGGATCGCAAGTGAAACTGTTCAAGTTACGTTCGAACGACAAGATCTGCCTCACTATGTCATTTATTATGGATGTTATATACAGGTAGAGCCTTCCGTACAAAGGCCGTTACAGTGTTTTAACTGTTTTGATTTTGGTCATGTAGCTTCAAGATGCGACTCTGACCCCAGCAAGGTCAAGGATAAGGCAACTTGTATAATGTGTGGCAAAATGAAGCATGAAGGAGTTTCATGTGTAGACCCCGTCCCATCTTGTAAGAACTGTCAGGGAAACCACAAGAGTGTTGACTCTTCTTGCCCTGTTTATCAGCTACACTATAAGGTTAGCGTTTTAGTCGCTTACGATAGTAAATCACTGACAGAAGCAAGGAAAGAGGTATTTGGTAAAAAGGTTAAACAATTACCAGTGTTGTATAAAGAAAATTTTCCAAGGATCAGGGAAGCGAAAAGAAAATATCTATTAAATAATATAGAAAGGAAGTTTAGTCAAGTAGTCAAAGAAGGAAAAGGAACACAGGAGCAAAGTAAAATAGTAGTGAGTCAAGAAAAACAGAAGGGTAGTCAAAGCGTAGAGAAGAATACAAGAATCCAAATGAAACAAGTAAGTTCGGAAAATGAAAATGGAAATCCTCAAGGAAACCAGCAGAAGAAAGACAGACCAATGAATATCTACACGAAAGAGGAACAGAGTGCGGTAATAATAATGAGCCAGTTATTAACTAGTCAAGGCGATGCCAACCAAGGTAAGCTTTATTTAAAGCATGGAGGAAAGGGAATAAGTCAAGAGCTCTTTAATGGAACGCGACCCAGTGGTTAATCTGGAATTAAAGACTATTCAAAAGACAATAATTATAAGCGTAAGGTTCTGTAAAGGTGACTGTATGTTTTTAGTTGTAATTTCTAAAGGTGGAATATATCACATGCCTGGCTAATATGTCAAGTTTAGTACAGTTTCATTATATGTGTTGCAGTTAAATTTAATCTAATTATTGTTGAAATGCAATTTACAAACTGTAATAATAATCAGTTTAAAATCTTGCAGTGAAATGCAAGAGGGATTAGCAATAAATTGGATTTACAAAATGTTAGCCAGGAATATGATATTTTAATAGTTTTTGAGACTTATCTTAAACTTAAGGATAAATATAGTATTAAGGGATTTGAAATTGTCCGGTTTGATAGAGAATCAGGTGAGAAAGGAGGTATTGCTATCTTAGTTAAAAGTAATATAATTTTTGATGTTCTGGATTGGAATCTTAACCTTGATAGCCTGGAAATAGGAGCTATTTCTATTCGTACTAATGGGGGAGAAATGTGTATCGTAGCCTGCTATAGAACTCCTATAGCAGGTAATAATTTAACTGAGAGAGAATTGACGTCACTGTCTTGCAAGATTAGTATTTATAGTAGGTTTATTTTGCTTGGAGATTTCAATAGTCATAACCCTCTGTGGGGAAGTACCAGGACTTGTTTGAATGGTAGATTGTTGGCTGAAAGTCTTGATATGGACGAATATTTCCTGTTAAACAACAAAGATCCAACTCATTTTTATTACGATTATAATGATGATAACTTAATTAAGTATTCTAATATAGATTTGACTTTTGCATCTATGAATATAGCACTTAATTCTGCTTGGCAAGTAAGTGATGACTCATGGGGTAGTGATCATTTCCCCATTACTATTTAGATAAATGTAACGATTGAGAAAGTTAGTAGGGTGGTATATAGATATAAAAATAAAAAAATAAATTGGGAAAGTTTGAAGGAATTACTCATGAGTCAAGCTAATGAATTTAATAAAATTGAATTTACAAATTTAGGAGTACTTGACCGATACAAAATTTTTTTGCAATTTTTGGACGAATGCATATTAAAATCTTATCCTGTAAATAGTCAGTCTCATAAGTCAAATCTAGGAATTACAACAAAAAGAAATAGGGTGGAAAAAAAATGTGGTGGAATGATATTTGTTCAAAAGCAACTAGGTTAAGGAAAGCAGCCTTTAAGACGCTCAAGGATAGAGTAACAATGGAGAATCTGATTAATTTTAAAAGAATATCTGCTGAAACTACACAGACCTTGAAGAGGGAAAAAAAGAAAGCTTTCCAGACATTTGTAGAATTTATAGGCCCAGCTACCCCAATTAACAAACTATGGAAAACGATTAAAAGGTTTAAAAAGGCCGGTCAAAGATCAATTTCTTCTATTGGTAATTCAAAGTTTTTTGATAATGCGAGGCAACTACTGAGTGAGCTTTGCGAACCTAAAAGTGATAAATTCGAGTTGTGGGATTCAGTTTCATTTAATTACGCGGAAGAACATAGTGAGTTTTTTAATACTCCCTTTTCCTATCAGGAGTTCGAGGTTTCTCTTGAATCGACGAGAGAGAGCTCTGCCCCGGGATATGATAAGGTTGACTATAGTATTCTAAAGTTCATTCCAGAATTTTATAAGCGTATACTTTTAGATATATTTGATGACCTGATAAGTGAAGGGCTATTCCCAAATGATTGGAGAAAGAATCTAGTGGTTTTTATTCCCTCCCAGGGTAGTAAAGCTCGGCCAATAGCAATGGCGTCATGTATGCTAAAACTTTTAGAAAAAATGGTAGTCGGCAGAATCACATGGTATGTAGAGTACTTCGGTCTGATCCCAGATATGCAAACTGGATTTCGTAAAGGGAAATCGTGCATGAATAATCTTACTGAAATAACTAGTGATATTCAAAATGCCTTCTATAAAAAGGAAAGTGTTGTAGCTGTATTTTTGGATATTAAAGGAGCTTACAATAGTGTAATACCGGACATAATGCTTAAAGATTTGGCCGAAATTGGTTTCCGGAAAAATATATTAAGTTCTTTCATAGTCTGATCTATAGTAAAGTTATTATTCCGGTAAATATCAAAGTTGAAAGCGATAGGCAATTAACTACTAACGTGGGGCTCCCTCAAGGTGGCGGGTCTAGCCCGATACTTTTCTCAATATATACTAAGTTCATTGTTGGTCTGGTAGAGAATGGAGTTAAAATTGTAATGTTTGCTGATGATATTGTTATATATTTAGTTTATAAAGATATTAAACTTGCTGCCATGATTCTAGAAAGAGAGATAGATAAACTGTATAGAGGCTTGTATGAAATAAACTTAGTTTTGGCTCCTAATAAATGAAATTTAGTTATTTTTAATAAAAGTAAAATAAAGACTAGTAATATATCTATTAAAATAAACGGTACCATAATAGACCCAGTTAAATCAGTTAAATTTTTGGGTATGTGGTTAGATTCCAAGCTAAACTGGTTACAGCATATAATGTATACAAAGAATAGGTGTCAATTTCCTGTTGCTATAATTAGAAGTTTAAGAGGAGTATGGTGGGGAGCTGACCCTAACATTCTCCTGACACTGTATAAATCATTAGTAAGATCTAGATTGGAATATGTGGGATTCCTTATATCACCTTACAATGAGAATCATTTTTCAATTTTGCAAAAAGTACAGAATGCAGGAGTTAGAATAGCCATGGGATACAGGGGGTCAACCCCTATCAACACCATAGTAGCAGAGTCAGTAATAGAGTTCCTGGATTTTAGGTTTAATTATCTCGGGTATAGATTTTTATTGAAGAACCTGTCCATTTCACCAAATAGAGTATTACGTTTAATTGAAAAGGTTCATGAAACATCAGATCATCCGGTTTACAGTCATAATCATGTTAAACCTAGAATTGTAAAATGCTATGAAAATGTCTGGTATAGAGAAGGTATAGTTTTTAGATCAGAAAAGTTCTACAAGTACGAAATCGCATATGATTCTTTGTTCTACAAGCCAAATGTTAATTTGAGAGATGGGTTGGAAATTCAAAAGGCTTCAGACCCGTGTTTGCTATTCGGACAAGTCTTTGGTAGTAGTTCATATGCTGCATTGTATACTGATGGATCCAAGACAGTTAATGGAGAAAAGTCTGAAACGGGATACGCAGTGTGGTCTAGTAATTCGAAATTTGTTGAATCTAAGGGTTTGCCAGACGTGACGTCAGTTTTCTCGACAGAATGCGTTGCCATGTTAGCTGCTATTAATATGATACTTAAGTATACAGAGTCAAATATTTTTGAAATTAATAAGTTTATAATATTTACTGATTCACAAAGTATTGTCTCATCTCTGAAAAAGGTTAAAGGGTTGGAATGTGAGTCTCATTTGATGACTCAAATAAGATACAAACTATTTAAACTTAATATTAAAAATGTTATGGTAGAGATTTGCTGGATTCCTGCACATGTGGGTATCCATGGAAATGAGATGGCGGACAAAATGGCTAAAGAGGCTGCTAAGTTAGGTAATATATTTCATGCTGAAATTCCTTGTAAAGATTTATATCTAACTTACAAAAGAATATGTAAAGATCAAAGTAATGAAAAAGTAAAGAGAGTTGCTATAGATGATAAAAAGGGGGAATTTTATTTTATAATTTTTATAATGATGGCTGTCTACCATGGTTTAAAAATCTTTTCTTACCGAGAAATATTATTACTTGCATAAATAGATTAAGAAGTAATCATAATTCTCTTAAAAGTTCGTTGTATAGAATTAAAGTTGTCGACTCTGAAATGTGCCCATGTGGTAAAGGTTCAGAGACTGGCCAACATGTATTTTTTGAATGCGAATTATATGCTATACAAAGAGCAAAAATGGAACAAGATTTGTATAAACTAAAAATCATAGGACCATATTGTATTATTATTTTAAATTGATGGGTATTTATTTCAATTAGTCAAATTATTATATTGACCTGTTCCATCTATATTGCGCTATAGTTGCGCGCTTTTTATAGAAAAAATCGCTGGTGTGCGAAAAAACTTTGTCAATTGAAATTTTACAAAGCAGTGAGAAAAGATACCCGCTTCGGCCAGGAGTTGAACCTGGAGCTCCTTCTTGCCGGGAAGGCGCGTTAACCAACTACACCACCGAAGCCTCAGCGAATACCTCTCCTCACTGCTCTGTTAGGCATGTCTTGTATTTATGTATTAATCAATAATATCTCTGTACAAATAGTTAATATTATAAGTAGATTCATAAGTGATACAGGGCTAAAGATTTAATTGAATAATGTTGTAAGCCCAAAAACGATATAGTTTAATACGATTGCGATACATATGAATATAAGTTTGTATAATTAGTTTTATTTTATTTTATTTAAGCTAACTTTGTATTTGAATTTAAATTAATGTATTGGTAAAATGAGTTAAACTTCGTAGTTTATTGTGCTGTAAAGTAACTTACATGTAGTATACATGACTGTATGTATTTTATACGAAGGTCAATCAATACAATTAAAAGTAAAAAAAGTAAAGTAAAGCTGGAAGAACCAACGTAGCGCAAGTAGTATGTATTGATGCAGTCATCGTTGGTGTTATCATAACATTAAAATTAAATAGACAATTAACGGGTAGTTGTGGGGCACGTGCGGATATTTCCGAATAATGACGGGATACTTGCACGTGACTGGAGGTTATGCGGCGGGAACGCACTAACTTTAGATACTTACAGACACATGATTACTTGCGTGTACTTACAGGAACTTCAGGGTACTTACGGGCACTTTCGGGTACTTGGAGGGACTTGCGGGTACTTACGGGCACTTGTGGGTACTTGCGGATACTTACAGGAATTTAGGGGTACCTACGGGCTCTTGGGGGTACTTGTGGGCACTTAAGGGTGCATGCAAGTACTTGCGGGTATACTCGGGTACTATAGGGTAGTATTTGCGAGTACTGACAGGCACTTTTGGGTACTTACGGATACTAAGAGGTACTTACAGGTACCTTGGAGTACTTGCAGGCACTTGGAAGTACTTGCGGGTACTTGCAGTTACTTACGGGCACTTGTGAGTACTTTTGGGCACTTTTGGGCAATTAGGGGTACTTGGGAGTACTTTTGGGCACATTGGGATATTTAGGGGTTTTTTTGGGCATTAAGAGGTATCAGCAATTACCCTTAAGTGCCCGTAAGTATCCACAAGTACCCATAAGTCAGAAAGTGCCCTTAAGTACCCAAAAGTACCTGTAAGTATCCGCAAGTACCCGCAAGTACCCCCAAGTGCACGTAAGTACCCCCAAGTTCCTGTGGGTACCCGCAAGTACCCCCAAGTGCCCGTAAGTATCCGCAAGTATCCGCAAGTACCCCGAAGTACCCAAAAGTGCCCGCAAGTACCTCAAGTTCCTGTAAGTACCTGCAAGTAATCATGTATCCGTAAGTATCTAAAATTACTGCATTCCCGCCACATAACCTCCAGTCACGTGCCAGTATCCCGTCATTATTCGGAAATACCCACAATTAATTGTCTATTTAATTTTAATGTTATGATAAACACCAACGATGACTGCATCAATACATACTACTTGCGCTACGTTGGTTCTTCCAGCTCATAAACGCATGTTTTAGCGCCATCTCCCGACCACGCACGAGCTCACTACCGAGCTAATTTACCGACACATAGATCATTAGCTCGTTGCTATGCAGTTATTTATCTAGTAACTTTTGAGCTGTACAGCAGCCCGCGCTACCGAAAAAGCGTTCTAAACAGGCCTAAAACGAACAATCTTGAAATGGGTCTCATTTAAAAACTCATTGTCAGAAATTTTTTTTTTTTGCCCTGTTAGACTCAGTATAAATTGCTGTACACGCTGTTCACCGCTGTTAAAGTACTTTTAAATGACCCTGTATTGGCTCCCCCTATGAGCACGTTGGCACGCGTTTGGTATGTCATATATGTAGCTGATATGTATGTAATCTATATAGGTATACTAAATACATGGAGAGACTCGATGGGAATACGCTAATGCCACTCACGAAACACTATCGCGATGGAAAACTTTTTGATAATTTTTTAGCCTGATCCTTAGATTGATTTACTTTTATAATTTAATGCAAATCTTGGGCTCAATTAATAATATTTGCACAATTTATTGATTAACCATACTGTTTTAGGTGGATCAGCTGATTGCACCACCGATAAGCAGCTTCCCGATACTTTCACCAGAGGGCTCACGAGTCTGCTGTCGAGTGCAGATTAAGAGTTGAGATCAAGCCCTATCGATTTAATTAAGATTATTTGATTTATTGCTACCGTTTGAAAATTACAGCTGTTTCCAGAAGAGACAAGAAAATCGTTGAAAATGAGATTTCGTGGATATTTAATGAAAATCCGTTGTTCGTCTTTAAATCGTTATAACTTTTGATCAAACAAACAAAATTAAACAAAGATTTTTTCAATCAACAGGGTTCCACTCAAACTTTAATTTAAGTCAAATTTAGACCACTTAAAATAGTTTACTACTTTGCTACTAGCGTTAAAAGTAGAACCATCGTTTACCGATGTATTTCGTGAAAAAAGGCTTATTTGATCAATCGCCGATACACGTGTCTAATATTCCGTGTCTATAAATTATTTTTATACAGCCTAATAAAGCTGGAAAAAAAGTGTGGTGAAGATCCAATGCACAAAAGCGAAACGAGAGATAAGTTGAGAATTGGGGGGGAGGAAGCGGGACAGACAGAACAGGGGACGGAGAGGACATTTCGACTTTAAACGTCTCGTGCAGCTCGTAGACACAGTTTTCATTTCTTTCTTGCACGTATTACTTTTACTACCAACAAATTCTTACACAAAATGCACATTTCGTACCTTCAAACACTACACTCGTTGCGTAACGAAGGGGGACAGAAAAGACGGAAACTTTTAGTAATCACGTATGTTGAGGTTACAAACGCTCACTGCTGATTTAGCGTTGAGTGAATACGGACTCTGTCACTCGCGCTTGTTTACCTTCGGTGTGCAGTACGAGAGTCCACCGTTTGATGGGATCGAAAATCTTTTCTTTTTTTTTTCTGAGCCAATGACGTAGTAGTAAATTTATCGGGACGAAAACTCTTTATAAAAAATATGCACTTTGTTGGACAACTTAATGACTGAGTGTGGCTTTGATATTGGTGGCAACTCGTAGAGTAAACATCAAAGTTTTTAACGCACATCTTTAGTTGGGTGACGTATACGGTAGTACACCAAGGATCGAAAGTTGGAAAATCGAGTTCGTAACAGGGGGACGGAAAGACATTTTGACTCTTGTTTCCTTAATATTTCGAAGAAAACTGATTCTAATGCCCGTTTTGACTTTTCCATCAGTTAGAACACAAAATTTTACGTAGTATGGTGCCTCGCAACATTCAATTTCGTTTTGGAATTCGAGGACCAACGCAATACACGATCTGTGCAGGCTAGCGCAGAATCAGACATATATATATATATATATATATATATATATATATGTATGTATGTATTGTGACGTTTTAAGTAAATAATTTTAAATGTAAAAAGCCTAGATGGCTAAAAATAGCGAATAAGTGATTTTTACTATGGGTCGTGGGGTCTATGGCTCAATTATATATATATATATATATATATATATATATATATATATATATGTATACACAAGGGAATTGCAACAATTTTCATTAGATCAAATAAATATACATATTTTCACCCATCATAGTCTCCCTGAGGAGTGTGACGAAGGAAGGAAAATAAGCATAGGCTAGAGTACTTGTCATCACAAACTCAGATTGGTAAATCAAGCGATCCCAGGTAAGGGAAAGGTACCTTTCCCAAATCGATGACAACTTACCTTACGAATATAATATGCCTTAATTATATAGATTCATATTTCTTTTATATTGGTTTGCCATAGAGATTAATGATTATTATATTGAAAAAGATTATAATTTATATAAGGTATGAATTGAAACAGAACACAAAAAAAATATTGATTTTAAATTAGAGGCAAAATCATGATATATTGTATCTCATCCCTATTTACAATTGACAGCTTGCAAGCTGTAAATAAAATAAACCAAAGTTTTTTATGTGATTCATCTAGTATGAACCTTAGTACAAAGTAAGAAATCACTGAATAAATCAATCGTATGATATTACAAACCAAAAACGAAAAAATAGTAATAAATAAATTTAATTAAATAAAATTATATATTAATCTAATTCACTTAATATTAGATTTATTCATATTATCTGAAATTAATTATTTCAGTTTATCAAACAAAGAAAATAGTGCATATCAACTCACAAAAAATGAAATCGTAGCATCTCATCAAGCATGGTATGAAGCATACTATGTTCTTATAAAATACGACAAATATTTATATTAATCTTACAGTCAAATTAATGAACAAACATTAATACTATTCTTTAAATTAGACCTATGTGTGTGTGTAATTTTTAAAATTACACCCACACATGTATACGCGTTACTCCATACCAAGCATGTTCAAACGCTTGTTGAAATTCGTGCTTGGCGGCTTCACTTTGGAAGCTCGGAGCCAAAGGAAAAAAGGAGAGGAATCGAAGAAAAGGAAAAGATTCGT
>JAPYYV010006617.1:0-39855 GCA_030522625.1 Copidosoma aretas | reverse complement strand
TAATACAACAATGGTTGTCAAAACGCAATGTCTGAGCCTTAGGGCGATAATAAATATAAAAAAAAAAAAAAAAATTATATTGGCACAGTTATACTTATAGCAAGTATAAGTATATGTATACTTGGACTGGATGATTTGATCATTTGATGAGTGATCTGATCCTGATGATCGTCCGAGTATCGCCCTCTGTGAAATCCGTCATTGAGTGGGAAAAATTTTCGCCCTGAGTATTTTTTGCAGGATTCCGTTAATAATATGCTCCTGCAGAGCGCACAATGTGCAGGTTGTTGTTGCCAGTCGGCATCAGGGTAAGAAATTGTTAAAACTAATTTTTTTTTAAAACAAATAAAAAAATCAATCAAATCGCTTCCAAAAAAAATTTTATCGTATAATTTGGGCCAGAGTAAAGAAAAAATGTTCTCAGACATTTTGCTCTAAGCCTTTTGGTTTCCGAGAAAAAAATTCATGATATTCGAAAAAACGCGATTTTGATGATCTGTATAAGTGCTCTAAAAAACAAAATGAAATAATAAGATTTTTAGTGAATTAAATTTTTTTCCGTATTGATTGAGGCTTCTTTAATAATAAGGCCAAGTAAAAATTTTAGTCCATTTTGACTTCCAGATATTATATATGCGTGGCCGCATGCCGCTATTGCCGCTTTGTACGCAGCGGGCAGAAATAGAAAATTGATAAACGCTCTAGACTCTTCTTTTATTTATATTAATCTATTCATTAATTTTTTGACAATTTTTATAAAAATATGGTTTACAGGGAGTCGTACACTACGTATTTTATAAGTTCATCACTTGGAAAATAATAGATACACGAGTAGTGCTCATAGTATTTTTTAATAAGGCAGCAAGCAGAAAAACAAATGAATAACGGTATTTTTCGTAAATTGAACCTTTTTTTAACAAAAACTCAAACTCCATCCATCATTAATGTTACAAGCTTTTTTACAATTGCATAAAAAGCCTACATAATTACAAAATTTAAAAAGGTAAGTTTTAGAAAATTTAGTTTTAAAATAAATAACGTATGACATTTTATTCTTACGAGAAATCAAGGGGACTGGAAATTTTTTTTAAATCCTGAAATTTGAAATAATTGAAATATCTTTTTGAGATTGAATTTAATTAAAAAAAAAAAAAATTGAAGAACTTAAATAGGTATGAACAGGTGCGCCACAATTAATTATTTTCATCAACACCATTTTTTCAGTACTTATTGAGCCACATGATGGATTAAAATCTTTCTTGAAGATGTGCTTAAAAAATGCTTTTTTTTTTAAATTATATTTTTAATAAGTAACTCCTAACTGAAGTTTTTTTGTTGAATCGATCCTATAACGTGTACAAATAATATGTCTACGTATATGCAAGTGACAAGTACAGGTACTTATGATTACACAGTCATATATACTTCCCACTTTATGCAGGTAGTTATAAGTATGTCGTGTATATATTATGTATGTACGAGGTCATGCACTGCACGCGACAGTTACGTAGTTTTCTCATTATTTAGGAAAAAATTGTTCTGTGCATTCTCTCGAAATTACCATCAAAAGTTAAGATGTATTTTTTACTGACATATAAATCTGCGTTATCATTAGTTTGCAACTGTTTATTAAAGCGTATCTGTTGATCAAAAATATGTCTATCAGTCTCATTAATATCATCTTTTTTTTCAGACATATTACAATGGAAACTGGGTATGAAAAGTTACAACATCTAATAATAGCGAAATGTGAACAAAATAAAACATATTCATGATTATTCTTTACTGATGATTCCATATTTTTCAATCATATTATTCTACCTAAACACATCCCAAATTACTTTCTTACCGTTCATACATTAATTAGTAGAACAAATATCAAGGAATCTCGGTTGAAAAAATTAATATGGTTTTCTTATAAATGTGTTAAAGAATTTCTTATCGCAAAACTGCATATACATAAGTTTCACTTTAGCGGTCGGAAAAAAAAAAAAAACACGTGTAAAAAAAAAAAAAAACACGTGTTTGTATGATTATATATCAGCTCTATTTTTCCTTCTCTTCTTTTGCATTAAACTCGAATAAATGTTGGTATACAGTGCAAAAATGTGCGAATGTAAAGACAGTAGATCATATGACAGACTTTAGGCATGATTGCTATGACAGAATGACAGAAGTTTCTTGATTTTTTTTCCTGTGACATCCTATATTATTCTCAGCTTGATATCGTTAAACCGTTATTTACTGATAAAAAAATCATTTATTATTCATCTGCTATTCATTCGTGCACAATACGGAAATGAGTCATCTCACTATAGTGTTTCATTAGCTAAATGAAAGAATGAATCATGTTATTTTTTAATTTTAAAAATGCATCATCTTACTTCTGAAATTCAAAAATGTATGTATATATAATGCATATAGAATCTTGCTGTTGCCGTACGTATATTAAGTCAAGATGATACGTGCTTGAAATTGTATGTTTTTTTTTTTTAATTTAATATACCCTAGAGATGTTTCGTTTTGGGTAGAGATAAAACCCGATATTTTCTCATTGTTAGTAAACGTTACGTTACTTGAAAACCCCCCTCCCCCATTGTCACACTTCGCGTACCCTATCAACACAAAACTATGAAACCTTGAGAAAAATAAACAAGTAAAATTTAAACTGATTTCGGCAAACAATCCAATTGCATGGTTACGTCAGCCGATATTTTGCACGCGTGGTAATTTTTTTCACAAATTTATGGTGCCCATGGACTTATTTAATGTATCGTTGCTTCTTACAAAAAATAATACAATTCGAGCTTCTAACTAAAAAAAAAAAGTGTAACAAATTATTTTGTGCATCGTGCGAAGTAAATAATAGAGGGATGGATTCCCAAATTAAAATGACATATGTTCAAAGCTGAATATAAATTTTGTATCTTTACATTGCATTACTCAATACGTAAAAATGTAAGATTTACAAAATTATATTTTGAATCGTATTTTTTTTTTCGACAGAAGCCGAACCTGAATATTTCTTTTCGTAGGAAACGACGATCTGATACTCTTTTTTTATTTTTACGTATCATGATGTGCTTATGAACTCTCTTCGGTTATTTTCCTAATATGGTTGTTGTTGTTGTGATGGAGCATCACATTATACCTTAATACTTTTTTTATCGATCAACACTTATTTCGGAACGTGAGTGTTATAGATGTATATTGCTGCGCATGTTCCTACTGTCCTACATCATTATTGTATCGATTTTTTAATGATCATTTGTGGAGCGCGCCTGCCGGCAGATCTTGATGACCGGGGTTCGATTCCCATTTGGGGGAAAAAAAACATTCTTTGATTAATAAAGGGTTTTTTTCGTGAGTGGGAATCGAGCCTGTCTTAAAACTCCACTGATCCTACCGCACCGATTATTTAAATAAAGTTTTAAATTGCCGTAATACGCGTTGCACTACCGTACGGCTAAATACACACCAATGGTGTCAAAATAGCCATGCCTGAGCCTTTGGGCGATGATCAATATAAACAAAAAATTAAGAGTATTCAGATACCCATATAATACTTATTTAGGTGCAAGTTATATATGGGTCACTCTACGAAAAGGCTTTTGAAAGGGGATTTTGATCGATCTTATATTTTTTTCGTGCTGTTTGTGACCGAAGTAAGTTATAATTTCTTGGGCCCCACTATATCTGATCTTGAAAGAGTTTTGCCATAGTAATGTATGTACATACATAATGGGTACGGTGACGGGTATTAGGTAAATCGTTATGAAACTGGAAGTTTATACAATTTTATTGCACTTCGCCCTCGCACTTATTTTAATAACTTTTTACCTACTATCTTACGCTACCCCATTTGAGTCGATCCGACAACCCTTATACGCGAAGTAATAATATTATACATTATATACCGTTACGTTCTCAGTTTTAATTTTAAAAAACTGACTTCCCAAATTCGCAAGCCTGTTGCACTGGCTAGTCTAAATAGGAAAAATTGAAAAATTCCTGCAATATCCTCATACAACCTCTGTAGAATACAAAGCACTTAAATTTCAGTACCCAAGTGCGACGATATCAACGTGCGAGAGCATTTTCCGCGCAAATGTCAAATTGCCGAGATTTCGGTCCCGCAACTTTAAAGGCATCTCAGTCTTTGATGCAATCTTTTTCAGCTCTGAAAAGTTCATAAAAGTGTTGCTTACGTCAATACCTTTGAGATTATGTGCCACAAAAAATAAAAAAAATTTAAGCCGTAAGTAGCTTCCAAGTGTCGTCAAAAATGAAAATTTGGGAGTAGGACACGAGCTTGTAACGCTAATTTAGCTCATTTTTCCTTGTAAAACTATTACAATACACTTTTATGATCTGATTTCTGTGGTACCATCAACAGAAAAACACCATTGATTATTTAAAAAAGTTTTCAGATACACGACGTTGTACTTAATCGAATGGGACATGAAATGGACCGTTTTTGGTAGAATGACCCATGTATAGTATATATACATCACATCAGACATTAAACACACGCTCGGTCAGTATGCTCATGATGCTCAGGTCTTCAGTTATTCAGTGCAGACAAAAACAACTGAAGCGGCAGCAGTTTACGACAGAGTTTACGAACATCTGCAGCAGCAGCAACAGCAGCCAGCAGTGTCATCATCAGCACGCTCAAGAGCAGTTTTGGCACTCGCACCATTTTAAGTATATGTTTTATATATACGTAGGTCATTGTTGGAAAGAGATAGATTAACTCATCGGATGAGTCTCATACTCTCTCATCCTTTTGTTCAGCCTCCCACGAAAACAGGCGGAAGTGTCGATTTACGAAACAGAAATCACTGCAATAAGTAGGTATAATCAATCGTTTTTGTGCTGTTATTCATTGTTTATTTACTTGATGTAAATTGATGTTTTCAACAATGAAGTGAGTGTTTTTGTCTAGACATAAACATATCGTATATTGTATGATGATCTGTCTATCCTATGGAACAACGAAATTTCGGAGCCATAAGTATTATACCCATGTCAGCCGATCTGTGTGGTGATTGATGTGGTGTGATGTGTATTCTTCAATAATACGGGCAGCTATAGCGTGCTAAATAAGTAAACTAAAGTGCCGCATACTTACGTTCTCGGTTTATCTTTCTCTCTTGCTGCTACTGCTGCTGCTGCTGCTTTTTTTACATTATGTAATTTTCCTTTTTATTTTGCGTGACCCGATCAGTTGAGGCAACAAATTTTGAGACATAAACAATCATTGAGATATTGCGAAGAGAGAAAAGAGTTGTGTTTTTGTGTACGCGCTTGGACTTGAGGAACAGAAATCGAACGAAGCCCTCCTAGTTTGAGATAATTAAACTGGGTTTTGAAGTGATAAGAGGACACAAGAAAGTAAACAATTGTAGCAACCAGTGCATTTATATACCCGCAGCCGGGCAGCCCCCGTAGATGCTCCAATTAGCATCAGCTGCAGCAGACGGAGTTGTAGTGACGGCCGATGAGCGAAAGTGAGGTTAGTAACGACGAAGGTGGTGGTGGCGGCGGCTGCGACAGCGGCGGCGGCAGCTGTGGCTGCAGCGGTGCTAGCTCCAGAAAAAGACGACGACGAAGAAGCTGCAGCAGTAACGGCAGCAACGGTGTTCATCCACTAAATCTAAAAGTTAACAGTTATCCTCGCTCCCGCTGTTGTTGTCGTTGTCGTTGTTGTTGTTGTTGCTGCTGTAATTGCAACAACTTCTACTACTACCAGGAGACGGTGTTTTTGTTTACCAAAACATTATTATGACCGGGCACGAGGAGGTGACGACACTGTCTGCCGCGACGATCGAGACGTCTTCGGCTGCGGGCGCGCAATCGTCGCCCGGCATCGTCAGGTGAGCGATACAAACAAATAAAATATATATACTCTCACAGGGGTATTTCTGCTTCATATTTAATACACCTGCTTTAGTTGATTATTGCTTTTTTTCGGATTATTGCTTGTGTGTTTTTATTTTTTTATTCATTCGTCATTTTTGTATTAGGTACTTATATTACAATTAGTTACACGTGCGCTTCCGCGTTACCCTTTGCGTGTGCTGCATGTGCTTGTGTGCTGCCGTAATAACGTGATCATTACTTTTTCAATAAGGGTAATTTGCCAGACTGAATTTTTTATTTGTGTAGGTACTAATTGTTTCTGTCCTACCACTTAATCATATTTTTTTTCTTTTCCATTTTACATGTTATACAAGGTACCACTGGTCACATTGTAATTAACGTGTAATAACTTGTAAAGAAGAAACGTGTCTGATGAAAAATTACAAGCTAGCCATTATCACCCATGACAACAGCTCTTACCAATATATATGTATATATATATATATATATATATATATATATATATATATGTATATAATGTATGATGACATTGTGACCATGAATAATTCATATTTGTACACAAATTAATGACTCTTGCATATCCTCTGCAGAGGGTATGTTTTCTTAAAAATTATTTTTGCTTTATAAACTAGGAGCTGCGTTGGTTCATATTTTATTTAATTGTGCATAGCTGATTTAATTACTTACTTTTCTTAAAACCAGGAGTAAACTGCCCCGATTTTCTTTGAGGCAACATTCAAGTGAATTGTATTTCTTTGATAAAAGTTTATATCATCTGTATGGATGTTCTTTGCCTTTTTTTTTTTATCATATCGTGACATTGATGTTCAAAGACAACGTATATTAAATCAAGGCCGCATAAATAGAACCAAAAATATGGTGAAAAAATTGTTAAAAGAAATAGCAGCATTGTGGATCAATCCACTGCTCACACTATTGCTATAGTACTACTCTCAATAGTGAACTCTTGTACACTCCATGCATGTTTTGAATCATGGATGAATATAAAATATATTTGTCAACTCGCATGATTTGAAAATATCATTTAATTTTTCTACTGATAAAATTTTCTATTTGTAGATGTATTGACTCATACTTTTCAAACAATAGCTTTAAACAAAGCTCTTGTAATAACTGCAGTAGATTCCTAAATTTATTTATTTAATAATTACAATTTGTAAATCACAAGACTTTATGTATGCAATCAACTACTCATTGTTTTTTTCTTTTTATCACAATTTAGTTTTCATATGAAAAATTAGGCTTAGTTAATCTATGTTATGGGGTTTTCCGTGATTATTTTATTGATAATTAGTACACTTTTAAACCATATATCTATAAATTCCATGTCTATAATTTTCCGAATAATCAATATTAGCTTATTATATCATATTATAATAAAATTACTGTTTCTAAAACAAATACAAATACTTATTTCAAAATTATGATAAGATAATGATATATCCAATAAAAAAGCACCCAGCATGTACATTTTTGATGGACTTATATAACTTGATTGAATAAAATTTTCTTGAGTTCCAATGACAAAAAAGGTTTAATTGGATGTTGCTAGTTATTTGCTTTGTTATCACAATACACAAAATAATTGGGTAAAATATTATGACATTAAATAAGGATATCGTTTCATCGTTTTCTAGTCATGAATTTTGGAGAAAAACAAATTCTTCTTTGTTTAAATATTTTTTAAATAAAAAAATGCTAACCGGAAAAATTAATTTTTTTGATGAGCAATATGTATAGTTAACTTTGTTCTTTGTTGAAAAAGACAATCTTAAAATTGAACTTTAAATAATTGTGTACTGAAAATATTATCTCACTATTACTGATTAGTCTATACATGTCAAGTTGTTTTTAACGACTTATAATGGACAAGAGGGTCATTTACTTCATCAGTCTGGCATGAGGCTGAGATAAGTGGGCTGATACAAGTCAAATTTAACTTAAATCATCTTTCAAGAGTTGCCTTGATTCTTACTACTGTAATTGCATAAGTGGACAGTGTCAAAGCCTTTTTAAATAGCCAATTTTTTTTAAGCATTCATCAAAACTGTATATGTCATTGTTTTTTGACATTGATTTTAGAAAATTTATAACTTTGTTATTGTAAGATTTCAAACATAATCATTTTTATATGTGTGCATGCACGCGTTTATGTGCTGTTTCATAAAAATTAGTCATTTTTAACGATTATGATTTTTTAATTCAATTGTTGAATAGTCTTCAAAACTTATAAATCAGCATTATGGTATATTTAATCGGAACGACTTGCGCTAATTAGATTTGATTCCTTTATTTATTCGTAAACAAAACAATTTGGTGTTAAAAATAATGTATTATATGGATCTGCTACATATTTTATTAATAAAAGACCGCGTAATTGTGTACATATTTCTGATTCAATAAATTTTTACAGTGCTTTTTTAATCAATATAAGCTTTCCTTTTGTCCTTCTAGATTAGCTGCAAGGCTAGGAAACTATCTAAAATGTATTCTGCGAATCATTTTCGTCCTTATAAATAACACGTACTGCATACCTACTTACCTTATTTGGATGACAATACTATTCCCAATGAAAATTTATCAGCCTAGCTGGTACTGGCGCATTGAGGGTATGTTCTTTCATTGGTTGTTAGCTATGGTGTCAATGTGGACATGGTCTGCTGGATATGATGGTAAATTTATTTATTTATACAGATTTTTATTTTTATTTTAAATAAACGGATGCAAAAATTATTTTATCTTTTAGTTGTAGAGTTAGGGGATGACATTAGCAAAATTATACACGAAAGAACTTTGGTGATTGCAAATCATCAGAGTACAGGGGATGTTCCTATATTAATGACAACTTTTAATGCTAAGCCCACCGTTTTGCCCAATCTCATGTGGATCATGGATAGTATATTTAAATTTACCAACTTTGGACTTGTTTCTTTGCTACATCATGATTTTTTCATTTTATCTGTAAGAGCATAATTACCTTTTTTAATTGATTATATTATATATTTTTTTTTTCTGACGATTTAATATTCTAATAGGGTCGTAAGAAAAGAGAAGAAAGCTTGAGGAAGTTAGATAGGCATCTAAAACAGTCATACATCCCACTAGAGAGGAAATGGTTGGTTCTTTTTCCAGAAGGTGGTTTTCTATGTAAGAGACGCGAAACGTCGCAAAAGTATGCTAAAAAAAATAATCTCCCGATCTTGGAAAATGTAACCTTGCCACGAGTTGGAGCCCTGCAAACTATATTTAACACCATTGGCCCTGCACAAAATAACAATTCTTCAGAAGAACAATTGAATACTAGGCCAAGTAATATTATAACTATTAATACACACAAAACCCATATCTTATTTTATATTTATTTATACCTTCTACATATATTTTTATTTGCAATATTATCTTTTATGGTGTTTATATTATTGTTTGTGTATCCAAATACACTTTTTTTTAGATTCAGCTGTGATAAGGCCAGAAATCAGATACATTTTAGATATTACAATTGCTTATCCTCAAGCAAAACCGATAGATTTGCCGACTATCATAACAGGTTTAAGACCTCCGTGTCAAACAGTACTTTTTTATAGAATTTTTCCAACATCAATGGTAATTAACAAAACGTTTAAAAAAATTTCTGAACCCATTTTCCTATCCAAAGAGTGAAACTTAAATCTTTTTCAAAATTGTTTTCTTTCAGATTCCTAAAGAACCAGAACAATTATCAAGATGGTTGTTTGATAGATGGGCTGAAAAGGAAGTCTTTTTAGAAAACTTTTATAAACATGGAATTTTTAATGGCGTTAATTCATCAGACTATGAAAATTACAAGATTCAGCAAGACCCTCTGCGTTTTCTGATTCTTCACCTGTTTTTCATAACATCTAGCTACTTTCACTACAAAGTTATCACTTATGTGTTAGCTTGTATATGGTAATATATATATAAAAAAAAAAAGAACAAAAAAGACAATTTTCTATTTGATGCAGCTATCTATACTGTTACTCTGTTTCAAAGAGCAGTAATGATATTTCTTGTGATTATTTTTTAAGTGATGCTAAATATTGTTGAAAGGTTTTTACTTTTTTTTTACTGAAATCAATATAAAAAAAAAAAAAAAATATTGAGAAAAAGTTTTAAAATATTTTATACAAAAAAAAAAAAAAAAAAAAAAAAAAAAAAAAAAAAAAAAAAAAAAAAAAAAAAAAAAAAAAAAAAAAAAAAAAAAAAAACGAAAGAAATAAGCATTGATCGTTAAAAAAATACAATTTGTTTAAATGTTGGGCATATTACAGGATTTTCTATCTATGTGCATTATATAAGCTAAATTAAATGGTTTGTTACAGAATGCATATATCGCACATTAAGTATACGTGATATTATTTAAAAAATTGTTGTCCATAAGTTTAAAATGTATGTATATTAGAGTGAAAATTAATTTTTAGCGATTTCTTATGTGTGAAATTTTAAGTTCCTAAGTTTCAGAGGAACGCACCTCATCGCTTCTTTTGTACGATATGAATGTGTTTTTAGCACAGTATTGGGAATCAAAAACTAGAAAACAGTTAGCTATTCTGAGATAGAAATGAAGAGTGTGAGCATTAACGTATTAAACACTATTAAGAAGTGATATGTATTAGCCGATTTTTCAAGTATGACATCGGAGTTAGTGCAAGAACCTTCTCGACATAAGTGGCAAAAAAAGCCAAAAATACGTCAGGAGCGAGAAGGTCTTCAAAATAAAATGCCATCAAGACCTAGAAAAAAAATTATTTATTCCGATTTCAGTTGGCAATAGTTTTATCATAGTGCTCAATTAAAGAAATAATTAAAAATTTCCCATATAAAATTTGAGTCAAAAACTTATCTTCAAAAAGTTTCTTTATGTTGAAGGGTTTCTTGCTATATAATCGAAAAAGACTATTGGGCTGACCTGAGGAAGTGAAATTCTAATACTGAGATTCTTTATTACCGTTATTATATATTAAGTAATAAAATTATATAATTTTGAGTGATGTGATTTTTTTCCAATCAACGTAAAAAATTATGTGAGCTTATATATATATATATATACTATTTTCAGTCTACAATTCATCAAAATTTGTGGGCTGATTATTTACTTTTTTGTGATTTCTCAGAACCAAAATTCAGTGTTATTGTACATAATGTTTTTGAATACATTTGTGAAGTAGTATAGTGAACAAACAAAAAGTGCAAAACTGGATCTACAATATCGAAACGAATTGTTCTCTTTTGCTTTTATCAACCGATTGGCAATCAACCGGTTGTAAGTTTGCTGTGAACGAATGACATTTCAAATCGATCGTGCCTTGCTCTTGCTAGCATATATACTATTCTGTACATAGGATTTTGTAAGCTCCAAGAGCGCATCCCTTAAGTCAAGTATTTAGAAAAAGAACAATATAAGACATTTTGTTTTGATGATGAAATCATTGGAAATTAAATCTTTTCATTTTCCTTTAAAAAAAACGTTAATCGACAAGTGGTTCTAACCAATCTACTAGGAAGTAAGCTAACACATCCATTAAAATACTTTTATGTGGTTGTCAAATACAGCCTAATTAATTTACTGAAGCTGATTACTCTGTGTATATACATATTAATAGATTTTTTATATATTTATTTAATAAACTTTGATGATGTTGGGTTCTGTCGAGAATTACGGCGTTAAAAATGAAATTAAAAAAGTCAGCTCAAATATACTTTGTGTGCATATTTGCATTTGATTGTTTTTTAGTGTTAATCGTTTTTAAATTTTGCTTTACTTTGTATATTAACCTATTTTTCAGCTAAGAGTAAGAATCCAGTGTATCATACAAAATCGAAGTTAGGGAATTTTTTTACAAACATTACTGCGGTATATTAAGGCTTTTTCAATTGCAAACTGACTTTTGGGTATAATAGCTGATAATGTAGGTACTTGTATCTTTCTAAAACTCGCATGTAAATTTTATGCTGATATGCTGAATATATGTAAATTATATAAATCTCGATACGTCCATAAACTAATTTTCAATAATTGAATGCTCTTGTATGGATTTAAGCTAACATGTTGATAATGATGTATAATTTATACGTCATTTACAGTTGCGTAATTAATTCACATATCATCAGTACATAATTTACATAATCTGTTTTTAAACTCTATAGATTAAAATAAACTGATATAAAACGTGAGTATGAGTACGATGTATAAATCGAGGTATAAATAAAACTGATGGAGAACTTGCGTAAAAATATTCTTTTACGTTTAGTTTTTGCTGATTCAACTATCTACTGCTGTCATAAGTAATGTCATGACTTGTAGGAAAGTATATAGTGAATCAATTCGTGTATATTATCTTTCGTAAGAATTTTATTTTATATTTTCTTTTTGTAAAAATAAACTTTAGCACAATATTTCAATATTTTTCCACACGCAAATTAATTATACAGTAAGAGGAGACTAAATAGGAGATAAAATAATTACTAAGCCGACGAACGCACGAGCGCAAAACTGTACAAGGATGTTACGTATTTTATGCTGTGTGAGAGAAAGTTTGTGAGTCTTAAATGCATAATATTACTAACTAATAAATTGTAAGACAGAAATTAATGTTTTTATTCATTTTTATTCATGCACTTCGTAATTTTGTATCTAATAAAAAAAGATATTGACATTCAAATCCATAATCAATGATATATTGATCAATAAACACGATTTTGCTATCAGTTATTGAGAAAAATGATTTCAGATAGGTAAAATAATAAATTATTAATTTTATATGGCTGTGATTTTTAAATAATATACTGTTTAAAAACGTCATATGTATTGAAGATTCTTAAAGATGTGAGATCAGTAATAAACCCTATGATTGCATCATCTACTGACTTATTACCATCGATTTCAGCAGGTTTGTATGATTAATTTTAATTGATATAAAATTTAAGTATCATGCTACTAATTTTCATAACTTTTTTATTTCAATCATAAACTTGTAGAAAAATAGTCAAGTGCACGTATGGCAAGCTTTGAATTACATTTTTCTTTTTTTTTTTTCAAATTAGGAACGTCGTAGGGTATAGGCGTGTTCGAATTCTATCGTTCGTTACTTGGATCGTTCGTCACAGTTTTCCGTTACATACGATGTTTCTAAACGGTACTAGAAGATGAGATGGTTTTGGAAATGCAATTTTGACGTAAATTCCATTAATTAATTAAAACTTTATTTACAATAATGACTTTTTACGTGAAATTAAAGGGCTGGATCCAGGAAAAGGTCTTCAAATATATTGTGCAAAATAAATTAAATTTTTTCGTTTTTGCTGTCGATAATCACAAAAAAACATTAAATTTAAATATCTCAGCTTAAGTCAAAAGTGAGATGTGACATTTTATGCTCAGGACGGCAGTAGTCATGGTGGGGTTTTTTTTTCTGACAAGAGAAAAGTCTTTGAAACAGATCGTACAAATATATATTTTGAGAAAAATTGATTTTTAGGAATCGAACGGAAAACATTCGTAAGTCTGCTCAGGGTTCTAAATAATTCAATTAAATCGTAATTAAACTACAGTTCAATTAACAATTAAATTAAATTTATAATTGAAAAAATATTTAAACAACAAGTAAATTTAAATAAGTTTCAACTAACAATTCAATTTAATTGTTAATTGAAATACGATTAAATTAAGAATTAAATTTGTTTTTTAATGATTTAAATAGGATGTTGTAAGACACTAAAAGACGGACTGGTCTTTCAACTTGCGAGAACAAAGCAAATAAATGAAAAAATGACGTATTTAACGAAACAGTAAATTTAGTTGTTAATTGAAATAACTTTCAATTGAGAATTAAATTTTAATTGTAATTGTTTAATTGAGAAATTACATATTTTAGAACCCTGAGTCTGCTTTAGTTGAGTTATTTATACTATATAAATAAGAATATTTTTATAGAAATTTATTATAACTTTTTGATTAAAAAAAAGAAAACCATATTTAAGTACAAATTTTGTAATGTACGAAAAATACCCAAAAATATTGTTGATTCGATACTAGATTCATATAATAAATATATTTTATTCAAAAAATCTAAATTGCGCGCGCAGCGCGGGTGCGCATATATATATATACATATAGGAAGGGGCATCGTGTATATTTTAGGGTGTGTTTATAGATGGAGTCTGCACTTGCTAGTTACATAGACTTAACACGGCGGCTTATGGGAATAATTCTATCCTGCACCAGTAGGACTGCAGATTAAAGCCCCGCGACATAGAGTGAGAGAAAGAGAGATCAGATCGAGGTCCGCTCACGTGACCACATCTATAAACGCACCCTAAAGGCACGGTCACATGGAGCACGAAATCCGCATACGTCTTTTCCGTAAACCTCTCTCTCACTCTCATGGGCTCAAATGGGTTCCGTATGCGGATTCCGTGCTCCATGTGACCGCGGCCTAGTGTCAATAAATGTTGTGTCAAAATTCACTCAAAACAAATGCAATATGGCGCTGGAGATGGAGTTTTCCTGACGACAATACATTTGGAAAATGATAAAAGTTTAGTGCAAAAAGATATCAATACGAGACAAAACATATTCTTTCCTAAAAATATTCAACGTCTATATTGTGCTTGTATGTATGTATGTACGTGTGCTAATACATGTGATTTATCAAGTAGTGATTGTGATTAGTCTATTCTTTTAAAGTTCGTCGAAAATCTGCTAGACATCGTCATTGATAAGTGGAAGGTTTGTCTTGACATCAGTGTTTTGGCAAATAAAAATAATTTTAGCTTAACAGGTGATTTAAAGTGTAATAAATATATGTTATAAATACTCTTTTTAATACATACATAAGTAAATATATGTATCGGTGTCGTCGGTGATCACTGAAAGAGTTACGAGAAGCAACAATAGCTGCACGCGCCCAGATTGTAATTTGCACTCACGGCGCTCACGCTAACGTCAGCCACTTTTTTTATTGTGTATACTTATACCTACAGGTAGTCTCCTTTTAAATTGTTGCTTGATGTGAACTCAAATAATTGTACCTTGTCTTTTGTTTCGGAAACAAGCTCGAGCACAAAAAAATCGTCTTGCATCTACTGAACGAAAAAGCTTGTGTCACGGACGTTTCTGGCGAAATTATTCGTAAAAAACGAATAATTACGCTCATTTTGTCTATCTGTAGAACTGCTTAGTAAATGATATCTATCGCTGAAAAGTTGATAATCTGAAAGCCTTGACTTTTACAAGTAATCATGCAATAACTTCTTACTGGTCAACTCAAATTTTGCAGTTCATGTAATTTTTTATGTAAGACTAGACCACAAAGCCAGATGCTTGTTGACTTAGTATTTTATATCAGTCTCAATGCTTTTTGACACAATGACTTACCTTTTGCTATAATTATATTCATGCATTACCTCAAGTGTATTATTTCTTGATTTTTACTGCTCTGCTTGAAGATTTAATCATTGATGATACATTAAATTTTGGAAATCTTTCATATTGTTAACCGATGATTATATTTATAGACGAAATGGTGAAACTCTTTGCATTATCAGTCATGTACAAAAATCCGACGTCAGCAACAGTACTGAAGTCTGCGTACGATGTTGACTCGTTCTCTTATTTCCAAAGAAGCAGCATCAGGGAGTTTATGTCATTTGTCAGTAAGACAATAACAGAAAGAACCCAAGTCGCATCGAGACAGAGCGTCAAAGAAGGAGGTAAGAATTACTAAAATTAAGTTTCAACTCATTTTTCATTTTCCACATTTTTTTATGAATTCTTAACATAAACCATTTTTCCGAGTACTTAACAGTGGCACATGAAAACATTTTCATCTTTTGCTTTTTCTTGATGCTATTTCTTATTTCTATTTGAATAGCAACAGTAGAAAAAAAAATCCTCCAAAATCGGGTGTGAATAAGAATATAAAAGCGATGTGAAAAATCTGTTGCTACAGTCATATTAATTTTTGATGAGCTAATTAAATGATCAAGCTGAATCTAGCAGCCAAATCGTAGCAGCGGTATCATCATACACGAAATTCTTCTTCGGGTACGCTTAAAAATAAGCCAGGTATCCCTTTAATTGACTAAATTACGAAGGTACCTGGTCTTGTTCTAAGGGTACCCAAAGTAAAATTTGGTATTTGACGGAACCGCTGCTACGATATGGCTGCTGGATTCAGTTTCATAATTAAATGGTGTAATAAAATGAATGCTTTTAACATTAGTCACGTATGAAAAGTTTTGCTATGAAGACAACTGACGATTAAAAAAAAAATTTTAAGTTGAAAAATGTTTTGCTTTAATTTAAATAAAAGTAGCACTTGCGACAAAATCATAGGTTTTCTAGGATAATTTATATGCACGATTTCGTTAATTTTTTTCCAATCGAAATATGATATTTAAATATTTCCAACTGCAGTATAAGTCAAACTTCCTGACGTGAGGAAGTTGCATAGAATACAATTTTATATTTATGCAATAGATTACATGTGTCACGTTTACGTCCGAGGAGACAGTTTAGCTGGAGTTCTCATTTCGGATCACGAGTATCCTCACCGTGTGTCGCATACACTGATCACTAAAGTACTAGATGAATTTGCTGCAAAGTATCCTGCACATACATGGCCAACTTTGAAAGAGCCAACTGTCGATTTTCAGCAAGTTCATGTATACTTGTCAAAGTACCAGAATCCAAAAGAAGCTGATTCTCTCACCAAGATGCAGGAAGACTTGGATGAGACAAAAATTATTCTAGTAATATTATTTAAAACATACCTTATTTTTTTTTAAATATTCTTTGAGAGATACTTGAATGCATGATTTATTGTTTTGATTTCAGCATAATACATTAGAAGCTGTTTTGCAAAGAGGTGAAAAGTTGGATGATCTTGTACAAAAGTCAGAGGGTTTAAGCATTCAATCTAAAGCCTTTTATAAAACAGCGAGGAAAACTAATTCTTGCTGTAGCCTGACTGGTTGATTGAAGTATCTACAATCCATATTTGTCGATTTATAAAAACATTTTGCTTCACTTGAATAACCAGATACATTTACATTCACCAAAGTTTGGTGATCACAAGCTCGTTTACATCTTTTTAAGACTTGATTTTTAAAACAGTGAATAGTATATTCGATGTGCATGTATTATGAATCCTTTAGGAATTTATTACCGTTGCTCTCATATATTTTTCTGGCGCTTAGTGTTACAAAAAAGTTCACTGCCAATCAATGACAGCAACAAAGTTATGAGGATTCATAGTGGAAGAAGAGATGACTTAAATAATTTATGTAAATTAAATGTGTATATGAGATAGTTACATCTTACAGACTGCGCCAACGAAGTAAGAATTACAATAATTTCCTGTTGAAAAAGAAATACATTGTTTTCATTACCGCTTGATAGAATTATTGTTATATTTGAGTGGTACTGTATAAATTTTACAGTTAAACTGGTCATTGAGTTTATAACATCTTTTTTTTAATTTATTTTACTTAAACAATTCAATGTTTACTTTTATCTACTCGAGATTTGATACGTTTTTAAAGTGAATTACTAAAGCTCCTTTCTATTCTGAATGCAAGTACAATTAAAAAGACGGAACATTTTTATTTATAAGCGTCTTTTGATAAACATTAAAGTTTCTTTTAAAATATTTTAGATTTGAAAAATTAGTTCACACCTATTTTTTTTACAAAATTGTTATCAAAATATAATTTTTTAAATTAAGATTACCACTTTAATACTACTAATTTACACTGGAAAGTGTCAAAAATTAAACAGCTGTGAGAAGTAAAATATTAATTTTAATTTTAAACGAACATAGTATTAAAAATAGATGTTAAATTTGTTCAACTCTAAAAAAAAACACTTATAATGGTCATATAAGCAGAGTTGTGTTTTAAAATAACGGAATATGTTGATGATTGTATACATAAAGTTTTAAACAAGTAAAGAACATTTATGTTAAATTTGATAACTTTCTTCTGATAAATGATTCACATAAAATTGTAGGTGTCATTCAATTTTATTCACTAGATAAATTTATGAATGTGATGTTTTTTTTACATGTGTAACAATAATGTTTGATGTATGTAAAAAATCTTTGTATCAAAAAAACATCAATAAGATGATGTATATGTATATATTATAAAAAATATATATGTATATATTTGAAAATACTTTATTTGGGATCGAATCATTCAATCAAACAGAAAATAGCTTAATAATAATAATCTTTATATAAATCAAGAGAAATTTATATTAAGTTGTCATGAGTTTTTAATTTTCTTAGAAATTGAGAACATTCCTCATAAAACATTCCTATATATTGAAATTAATTATTAAATAAACCTGTTATAATGAAAAAATGGAGTCTACTAAAAAATAGGTGACAAACATTGTTTTGTGTATTATAGAATAAATATAAACGATTGATGTTCATTTTTTTGTTTCTTGTTCCAAATATTCAATAAATCAATCCGAATGGTTCATTCCATAAAAAAACAGAAGCATTTTTTGTAGATAGTTCTGTTATAATTTGATAATAAATGTAAAAGGCTAAAATGATACAAATAGAAAATTTAAACACACAATATGTATTAATGTATATAATTACAGAGTTTCGTTTATTTTATTGAGCGCAGCACTATTTTACTGATGGTGCACATTTATTATATTTTAAATAGTTGTATTTCTAACAATAATTTTTTACCAAGTTTTTCTTAACTGATTGCATGTTTGTGTCTTTGATTTTCTTCCTCTCTCTTTTTTCGTTCATTGTATTTTTCCATCAAAGGTGTTACATAATCTTCTCCCAAGTCACTTAGAGTTGTTTTAAATAATATATCTTTGTCACCCTTGGCTGCGTTATACCCGGGAGCATATTGAGAGTCTGCCACCTACATAATACACGGGTTGTATTAACGATTAAATATCCACTTCATTTATAGTTATTATGTCTTAATAAATATATCAAATTATTGTTTCATGAATTGAGATATTTATCGGCATATTTTGCCGACCATAAAAAAAAAATCAAAAGTTTCAGATAAGTGTCAACTCACCTCTCTCCAAGCCTCTGTCCAAAGCTTGGTGTTGTCCCCAGTTATACCCAATTCAGGCACATCAAATCTCAAGATATCCATGTTCCTAAGGATGATAGGGCCATTACTAGAAAATATTCTGCAATAATATCTCCAAATGCCTCTTTCAAGTCTCCAATTGGCCAGCTTTGTTTCGTGATTTGAATATTTTTCAAAATCTAAGTCTTCAATGTCTTCCATTACAAGTTCGAAATCTCCCTTGTCTGTCCAATCATAACAAAGCACAAAAGAATAGTCATCTATATAAGGCAAATAATCTCTCTTGTAGAAATTGTCGATGTCGGTCAAATACTTTTCAGTGAAGGCTTTGCCATTTCTCTCAAACGGTTTTCCATTCTCCTTAATATTTTCCTGAAAATTGAGTAAGTGTGAATAGTTGCACTTAAAAATACTTAAAAAAAACTTTTAACCAACAAACTTACCATGGTCTTCTCAACTGTAACATCCAAGTAGATAACGAGATGAGGTTTTAAATAGCAAGGCAACGAAACGTTATAGACGTCTTTAAGTGCATTTAAGACTCTATGAGGGATGTATTTGCTTTTACACATGGCCTTGGTAAAGACAGCATCAGACCAGGGAGTTCTTACAGTAACAACACCTTGCCCAGTGCAGAAAATATGTTTTAAAATTTTAATGTACGACACTTGTCTTAAAAAGTACATGTATAACTGCATCATGCCTGAGTGGATATCAAACGGCTCTTGGCAAAATCGCTCAATATCCCATGTCTGAGCAGCCTTTGGCACTTTAGCATCAAGTGCTCTGGCATCAAAACCCCAATGAGTAATGTAGAGATCATCAAATGTCGGCTGTGGTATGTATAAAAAGTCTAATTCTTGAGCCAACTGTTTGGCAAATTTTTCCTTTCCAGAAGCCACTGGGCCATCTATGGCAATCAACTTGGTATGTTTTTGGACTCTGCATCCATTCCATACATCAAGAAATAGATGATCCATCCAGCCATATTCTTTCAGATGATAAGGGAAAGGTTTGATGTTGCGAGTTTCACTTTCATCCCTGTACTTGATCCTGGTCAATCCTGCCACTTGGATTTTATTGATACTCCTTTGTGGAAGAATCTGCAAAAAGTTTAATCAAGCATCAAATATTTGATATCAAAGTATAATGAAAAAGTTCACCATAGTTTATTATCTTTTTCAGTAAAGGTGGAGTCCATTATAAATCATCTTCTAAGTGTCAGTCATTTTAAAGTTTAACTTTCAAATCGTTTATCCGAGCAATACTTGTATATTTTATAAAAATTTTGACTGCTACTCGATAACTAATGCACAGTTTTGGCAACGCGATCATAGATGTGCTGGAGTTGGTCCTGGTGTTTATTCAAAGTACCCAAAACCCAATGTGATTAAAATTCAATGTATTATCGTGAAATAATAATGTAATATGAACGATTGTTGCTATAAAAGCCTTTAAGGACTTAATAAAGCTTTGAATAAATAGACTACGCAAGTAGGTATTTATTTAAAAAAATAATAGTAATGCACAGTTTACAAATGCACTGACAGCATACACTGCACTACAGATATTCCAAAATACGTAATCAAAAAACTCACTTTCTTTAAAGAATACATTATTGGATACATTTTGTAAATATTTCTCCGTATAGCATGTATAATATCGAAATCAATACGAAAAAGCGCAAAGAAGTATACACGAGCAGAATCCCATATGACAGTAAAAATAATCAAAACACAAAAACGTCATACGTAGCACACACAAGAATTTACCCACTTCAGGTGTGAAAAAAAAAAAATCCTACAAGCGACATGGACCCTGGTGAGTACATCTGTCAATCTCCGGAGTCTAATCTCCCCGTAGACGTCAGCCAGAAGAGGATTCGCACGCAGATTTTGATTATTTTTGCACTAACCTTACATAACTCCCTGGCAGTCGTTCCAGCGGAAGGCAGTAACTTGGCGGCGAGACCGCTCTTCAGGGCAACGTACATTTCGGCAGCCCTCCTCGGAGCTCACCTTTCCTCCGGGCGAGCCTTTTTAAAGGTCGCTCTCGCGCCCCTTCGTCTCGGATTCGTGTGTAAAATTTTTTACAAATAAGCTGAGAGCAGACGACTATTATTGCTCTCTCAGCGAGACTCCGGAATTTTGAAGCTGCATCTAGATGTCGCAGCAAGCGCGCGTATACGCGTCGTCTGTCTGTCCGGTCTGTCAGTATTTTCGTTTGTGTGTCAATTCTAATTTTTATAAGAATTTATCGTGTGTCAGCTGATTCAGTTTTTGTTTTTGGCTGATAAGTTTGGTGCCACTTTGGACCTGAAAATATGGATCTCTCAAAGATGTCGAACGAGAGGAAGCTGTACCTCTGCAAGTGCTACTTTTATGGTGAGTTGGGAATACCTTGATCGAGGATCAGTTGGTTAGGATCCGTGACATGTTATCTGCGCGTGCAAAAGGTGCCTGGAGTAATTTTTGCTGTTTAACAATATAGCTCCTTTGATTGTTTTCTCGTTCTCAGCTGGATTCGCTCTTCTGCCCTTTCTGTGGGCGGTAAATGCCATTTGGTTCGCGAAGCAAGCTTTTGTCATGCCAGAATTTGAGGAGCAGAGACAAATTAAAAAATGTAAGTTGACTACGTTTTACTGATTCTTCTAGTTTCTGTAAGTCTCAAACAAATTTTAAAAAGTTTAAGGACTAATTTGGTCCATATGTAACTAACTGTTACACCAAGAAGTAGCTAGTCGTAATTTTATGAATTTCTTGTAACAAGTGGAATCAAACAAATACATTACTCCGTTGCAGATGTGATATCTTCAGGGATCGGAGCTTTACTGTCATTCTCAGCATACATTGCGTGGATCGTAATATTCCAAACACATAGAGTGGCCTGGGGTGAATATGCAGACTCCATTACTTACATCTTCCCCCATGGCTATGCATAATTTTTGTACATACAAACTATCAAATATAACCAATCAAGACTGTAAAAGTGTGAAATAAAGTGGAAGAGAAAAAAAAAGAATACACTTAACAAAAAATATATTTATGTTCGTCTATCTAATTTTTCTTTTTTACAAGTAAAGCAATATGAACATGTAATATTTTTTCACAATATATTTATGTTGGACAAAGACAATACTTCGTTTGTTATTCTCTTATTTGTGTTTTCTCTGTGTCAAATAACGACGAATCATATAAAAATATAATATCCATTTGAATATCGTTAAAAGCTCAAAGGGTTCGTCGATTTACACGCAGTCTTTCATTAGGAAATAAATTTGTGCGGAATTAAAAAGCGCGCCGCATGCGCGTGTACTGCTTCAGTTCCTTGTATACCAGCTTTGACAGTAGCTGCGTAAAAAAAATAAACGCATTTAATTAACTACTTCCAATAACAAAAAAAAAAAAAAAAAAAAAACAAAGAAAAAATTAAAGCATGCTCACCAGCAGTGCCATAACTTCGGAGGCTATCAACATGTAATATACATTATGCCAGGCTTTCTTCGGATCACCTTGGCTCGAAACAAAGCCAGCGAGCAGAGGTCCCACAGCAGCACCAATACTACCCGTCCCGTCAATAATAGCCGTGACGGTGGCTAGAGCTTTGCTGTCTTCCCCGAGACTCGGATGCGTACCCAGTTCGGCTGATACGGCAGTCGTGATCAGAGCATATGGGCCGTTAACTAGTAAACCAGTCAGCAACAGCAGGAATACGTTTGTGTACAAGTTAATACTGCCGATGTAGTCGTAGATGAAGAGCTGAGAAAAATGACAATAAAATTTATCATTATCTTCAGTATGTAATGTAGCGCTGAATCGTATTATTTCATGGAGAATTTTCGCATGGTACAAAAATCGTTTTTTTTGCAGTTCGATCGTGGCGATCTCTGCTCGAAAGAAACAATTTTTACTCCGGGCCCCTGTTGCGTAAAATACCATTTTTGTACGGGATACAATTTTCAATTACATTTGCAAATTCACGTGTAGATTACAAGGGATGAATGCCCTGCTAGTCAGAATTCATAAAAATCACGCAAGATTTTATAGATAAGTACTGACCGTTGGACACGCAAGGCCGAGCATAGCCGCGCAAGTCAGCGCACTCATGCCCGAATAATCGGACAAGTAGCCAGCGATTATCGCACCAATAATGCCGCCGACGTCGAAGAGCGTCGAAACGTCCGCGCTTATCTTTGAGCTGTACGTTGCTGCGCATTAAAAAACAAAAAATCATTACTCAATTTTCGCTACTCCTTTTTCGAGTCGGACGAATGAGCGCTACTTACTGGAACTTGCAATGTACAGTGGCAGCCAAAAGAGGAATGTGTAGCTCACTAGTTTTGCGAAAAATAAGGATAGGGAATACTCCATGACACCCGGTATGCTGATGGCACCCCAAAATCCTATAGCTCTTTCACTGGAACTACTGATGGAGCGTTGATTGACCGACAGAATAGGAGTAGTTTCCGTGCGCTCGAAATCCTTTTCAATTTAAAAGCAAATGTTGAAGAAAAATGAAAAAAGTTCATTGCCTCTATTCGGTAAGCAAAGAAGTGCGCAGTCTAGTGCCATTTCGAGATAAGCATGCAGTTAGTACAGTATATTTCGTTGTTGCATTAGAAGGACTTGAAAATTACAAGAATTGACTGTTTCGAAGGCTAGCGGTAAAAGAAAGAGTTGATTGCTGTGAAAAAACTGATGATTTATTAGTATGAATCGGAAAACAAAAAGTGTTTTTCATTAAAAAATTTGAGGAAAAAAAATCCTTCGAATCCGAGCTATCTTTTACCGAGCCGTCTGTTTCTCCAGAAAAAATGTAACTTGCTTGATTTTATCCAAACTTGATCAACCAACTAATGCACCAACATAATGAGATTAGGAATAGTCGAGTTTCACATACTATCAGAGTTAAAAAAAGCGAAATAAAAAAAAGTCAAATCAAAATCATGCACTTACAAAAACAGCGTCCTGCTGACGCCCAATATTGCGATACGTGATTTGCTAGGGGATGAAAGGAATCAAAAAAACAAACGATCAATAATTAAGTAAGCATGCTGAACGTAAAGTCTGCAAATCGCGTGGTGTGTGTAAACTTGCTTTCAAGGCATTAACAGCATTATTTTTATTATCTAGCACATTTTAATCTAGCTTACATCAAAGTATTATTTACAAATGCAGTGTAATGATTTCGCCGACGGCAAAATTTATTAACTTCTCTTTAGTGAGCAAGTGAAATTCTTACGATTCTCATATATTTTTATATCAAGAAAGTAGAACATTAGGATCAGAATGCACGGCAGTAGACTAGTGATTTGGTGCTGATACGTTGGCTCGGGCTGTATCTATTGCATGTGCGTACCATGAAACGGTAAAAACTTAAAACCAAAGGAAACTTTGAATTTGCACTAATATATAGTTTTTCCAATGGGGCCCGAATCAACATCGCCGGCACAAAATTACGCTAATCTGGCATTGTGTATTTTGACCCAGAGCTAATTAATCGTGCAATATGAGACAAAACTATGTTTCACGTAAAAGTTTCACCTTTGCCTGTATACTTTCAAAATTACAAGTAAGCAACAGTAGTACGTGTATATACCCGATCCCACGAAAACTTACCTGATCTTCGCGATGGCCGGATTCAATGTCCTCGCTGCAACTGCCTTCGTCAGAACTCTGAGTCGCATCGAGTCTCTTGTATCCGCAGGGCACCGGTGGCACCAAGCCGACGTCGTTCGGGTGCGCGGCCAAAAACAACCATATCACAAGCCCGACGACGCCCATAATGGCACCGGGCACTATGAAACTCAAGCCCCAGTCCGTCTCGACATATTCGGCGGCAATGAGAGTGCCCAGTATGTTGCCCAGAGACGTGTGCGAGTTCCAGATGCCGAATATCAGACCGCGTTTGCTCTTGCCGAACCAGTTACCTACAACGGTAACTACGCCCGGCCAGCCGGAAGTTTGGAAAATCCCACTGAGAGTCTGAAAATGGCAAACGAGACACGTGAGCTTGGTTTTGTTTTTTTTTTTTTTTTTTTTTTTTTTTTTTTTTTTTCATGATACACTGAAAACTTGGCATGTTGCAGTAATTACCTGTACAGCTATAAAGTACCATAAATTGTGGACATCGTACGTCCTAGCAATACCAAAGAGGTAAGTGAAAATGCCAGTACCGATCATACCGAGGGCTAAGAAATATCGTAGGTTGACTCTTTCCGCCACGAAACCGCTGAAGAGAAATATTTATTCATGAATACATTGCGTCCGACAGCATACGTATCTTATTGTGAAAGTATGGGTAAGGTGAGCAAGTACCTAATAAACATGGCAGCTGCATAACTGAACAAAAACGCAGAGTCTAGTATGCCCAACAGGGCAGAAGCATCAGATCCATCTGAATAATGAGTAACATTAATAATACATTATTAATGGTGCTGCTTCGAAGATTAGTTTCGTAAAGTATACATTTGCTAAAAAACTCAGAATTCTATTATAGAGTTTTATGTATAGTTTCCAATATTTTTATGCATAAAGCAGCGAGGTAATTTACTTTCTTACAGCGCCTATTAGTTCGAAACCTTGAGGTTTTTAAATGTTTACGAAATTGGATCTAATTACTTATATCTATTGAATCGAGTTTTTATAAATCAAATGATCAAGTATGAAATCTAAAGGTTTGTTTATAATACCGTAACTTTTAACTTTTTAAGTGTTTATCACCGCAATATTTTATGTAACACCTTCAAAATAATATACATATAATCAATAGAAAGTTATTTCCTCATCTGAAGTAATTTGCGTATTTATTAAAGTATAAGTACAGATGTTGCAGGAAATACAACTGACGGGATAACACGCCGAACGTGACTTCCATGTTAATTAAAGTTATCATAAAATATGTATGGAGTTAATGCATTTTTCAACCTCCGAATAAATAAGTTTCGATAATCGAAATTAAATGGTAGCCCTTTTAACAATGGAAAATCAGATGAATGTTAGTGAAAAATTTTCATACTGATGTAAATACTAAAGTCATTAAGTACTTATATTATAAATGACCCGAATATCAACTTACATTCGTACTTTCCTGTTAATTTCGGATAGGCATGCTTAAAACTATAACCCACAAATGCTATACATACTAATCAGCGTTTGTGTTATACCGACAGAAAATTAAAGAAGACGATACTGAAACTAAAAAATAATAAGGTTGCTGTAATAGAGGAAAACCACCAAAACTCATGAGAAGAATGCGGACATGGGAACGTATATACCCAAAGAATGGACATAATTCGCTGTAATGCTGGTAGGCATTTAAAAAGGGAACAAATCTATCCAAATCTATGTCGATTATGACTGTATCTCGCTGTTTTAAAATTATTATTAATTTTTCTCAAATATACCACTCTCCAGACTTCACCCGCATGCTGAAGATATTATGGGGGATTACCAATTAATGTACATTTAGGCGCGCGATCGATCAACTGGAAGTCAAATTTTTACTCTTAGACAGATAATTGAAAAACAATAAGAATATACAAATCTATATATATTTTTTTTTCCAGGTACCCCAAAGTAAATCTTAATGCAAACCTGTATAAAATAATAAAAGGAGCTTCCGTGACAGAGGTAAATAAACCGACTCCTTGGGCATTCGGGGCTTAAGCTGCACGAATTATAGGCTCAAAAAGAATAGAAGATGCTTCACTGTTTAGTTTGGCTTTGAAATACGTGATCAAGCATGTTTATAGACCGAGAGCACATCGAAGCTCTTGAGAAATTTCTCAGGATACTATTCGAATTTATAATTGTTTTCGTTATTCAAGCAGAATAAGATAAACAACAACGAATATTACAGCACTTTGAAATAATATTATTAAACTTAACAATAATTAAGTTTAAAAATATATATTCACACTATTTTGACATTGCATGAATATTTGCGCAAAACTTGTAACAACCTCTAATGGACATGAAAATTTGCATGAAATCTACAGTATTATTTAAAGGTTAATTATAGTGCACGTTTTTTAAAAGAATCGAGGTATTAGTTTCTGTACAGAACTCTCGATAATTTTTAAATGAAAAAGTATATATTAGGCAGTACGGATTGTTTTAGCCTTCGTCTGTCTGGGTTTGTCTATGATTTTAATTTTTGTTAAACTTTACATACTAATAACAAGGAAATAATGGCAGCCTAGTATTATTAGTTTTTCGGACTCTCACTTTTTTTATACCTATACTATAATTACTATAAAAGTTATCGCATGTATATACATACAAGCTGTAACTGGCTGCCAATCGAAGAAACGTATTAAGTTTCAAACATTAATGTAAAAAATCGCAGCCTAATATGACTGTATGTTTAAAAAACGCCATTTTTTCTGTAACTTTATGACGTCTCTTTACAGCTGCTACAAGTCGTATATGCGACTTTTGATTTTATTTTCTAATATGGTTTTATCTTATTCATCCACAATTTCATTTACCTACTTACTGATATAAATTGAAAATTGTTGGTAGGAAAAAATAAAAAAATTTTAACAAATAAACTGATTACAATGTACAAGTGCAAACCAGCTGCCGATTTTTTTATGAATGTTTCGGCTAGAGAAATATAAACTCTGTGTTTAGAATTTATATTTTTGTCGAATTTTTTTACACTTTGAAATTGTCAGGGGACGATACTTACTCAAGTTGAAATCGGCTGCCGACAGTGGGGCACAAAACGAAGGTGGGGTAACTTTTTATAAACCAACGTAAGTACTAGGGTATTTCAACAATTTGGATATTGTAGGTGATAGATTTTTAACGGTTATTCTTGATATTTTTGTTTTTAGAGATAAGATTAAAGCTATTATTTACATACAATAATAAAACTTACGTGTAGAGAACTATTAATAGTTTAAATAATAAGTCTTAGGGGAACATTTGCTTCAAAAACTTTAGCTCGAACTTTAGAAGTTGTCTAAAATAGTATTTGTTTATGCAATATAGTTATTGAGATATTTCTAATGCAGATGTTTGCGGTATCCTTATTTTTCATGTGCGTTGCGTTATAACTATAACTCAAGTGATCATTTTCGAATAAATTAAAGAAATAAACAGTATAAAAAAGACATCGATTCGAAATGGAATTTCATACAGATTAATGGTAAGATTAAATATGAATGTAAAGCAAAACTAAAAAAAATAAACTTATTCTCTTACCAAAAGGTGCCCAATCGCACCAGGTACTATCATTAATGGCATTAGGAGGTGGTGTGATCCCACTGCAATTTTGGCTCAAAACATTTTTGACCACAGAGATAGGCTTTCTGGTCATATGGTAGCACGTGTATGCCAAGTATGTGACTGCGAGCACCCCAGCACGATGCCATGTTAGCCGATCGATTCTTCTAGTAGTCCTGCAATACTTTGAGCTCAACGACTCGACAAAAGTCACACCCCAAGGTGCATCTCTATTGTTCATATTCATTACTACTAGATTTTTATAAAAATATAGATTCGAGCTTTTTTCTTTTTGCCGTTCATCAACTCTTGGCATGATGCATCTTTATATCTTTTATTTGCACAGCTCCTGTGGACAGCACAATAAAAAAGAGTCTTATTGAAGTTTTCTAATTTTATTTTTTTTTATTCATAAGATACTCGTTAAATGCAATGGATTGACAAGTTAAGATTGGGCAGTGAAAAACAGGGCGTTTTTGTTTAATTAGCTGATGAGAAGGTGGCAGCGAGAACAATAACATAATTGATTGATTAATTGTAATTTATTTTGGCTGATTCGCGGCGAAAAGTCCCATCTGGTCAGATGCTGATTGCATGTCATAGAGCAAATGTTTGAAATATATCTATATATAATTATATATATCATACAACCTTAAATATAAATAATATTAAAATATTTGATGCAATTTTTTCTATATGATAATATAAAATATTTACCCGTGCGTCTCACGGGTAAATAATTAATGATGGTAGTAAAAATAAATAGGGGATTCTCTCTGGTATGATGTGTTACAATCAGGCTATTATTAGTATAGTAAAGCAAAAGTCGCCCGAACAAAAATATTGGAAGAACGTCAATATAAATAGTTAAAAGTAGCCTAAATATGACAACTGCCAATCAATTTCAAATTAAATGTAGGACAAGAAAACCATCTTAATGTCTTTATATGATAAATATAAAACATGGTACATCTGAAACATTGAATTAGAATTTTTATTTAGAAGTAAAAACTGAGGGTATATTTCAAGCACACAAATTGTTAATTTTTATTGATTAAAATTTTATTTTTGTAATGATCTACTTTTTTTAGATTTAACAACATACATTAACTTGTTAATCGATTCATTCAAATACGAAAAAGGCTTCCTCTTTGAAAATGTGTAAAATAGATGTTTGAACGTTTTTAAGTTGATCATCAATTCGATAGTCATGAAATTATTAATATGTTTTGAAATTATTCAACAAAATGAGCGACTAAACTTACGAGTGCATGATGAGCACTTTATAACAAATAATGATCATATGAATTCATATGTTTTTAATACTAATTTTAAGGTGACACCATTACTAAGACAATTAAATACCGCACCACTATCTCTCATTGTGTTAGACATACAAAGAACATGGTGGATCATAAACCTTGTACATACATACATATTATTAAAATATTCCCTGCATATACGTGAATTTGAGAACTAAGTCAGATTGATCGCCTCTGGATTGTAACATACTCATATAATATATGAACTTCAAAAGTGAAGAGACTTTAGGATGAAATATATCTACGTCTTTTTAATTGGATTGAAACATTTGTAATTGGACAAATTTTTGGCCAGTAGTACGATTTTGTAAAATAAGGGCCATATATATATGTATACACACTTGACATACACGTTTAGTTTGGAGAACAAAGAAAAGCGTTGTTTATACTACTGCTATTTCATGGTCCCACGCACGCCAAACGTGCGACGTGTCAGTTGCTTGACGTTGCACCAATGATGTGTTGCCTCTGATACAAACAATACGTTTATCCAGCTGAACAGAAAGATAATATTGGCAGTCAAGACTAAGAGATTTATGTTATGAGACAGAGATGACTCATAACCTGGAAGAATGTATACAAAAGAACGTCAGAGAGTTGGGTAGCAATTTAAAAAAATCTTCACGCAAAGAACAACAAACCTAAGTACTTATTTTTTAGAAAAAAAATGTTTTGTAGGTACAAGATGTTCAAACTACTTACTACCTTATTCTCTCGAACTGTATCGTTGTTGTGTCATGCCTGCCACTTTTTTATGAGGACTTTCTTTTTATTTTGATAATTTTATAAGCACCTTGATCTTTCAATAAATGAACACATCCAGCTGATCCGTTTTCTTTTACCATATCATCCTATTTGATGTTTGTTGTTAAACACTTGGTCATTACTAGGTATTGGTCTGACAGAAGGATTAACTATCAACAACAATAAAATACGCAAACCAAACAATAAATGAAATAGATTATAAATGAGATCCAACTAAGATTTGATTACAACTGAAATTTTCTATACTGTAAGCTGTAATGGAAGTTGCATTCTTGTACCTACATATGTGTCACTTGGAAGTCTCGACACTCTCGACACTTTATATCCATCAGAACGATTCGTCAACATACTGTCAATGACGTCGTAAAACCAATAATGTGTCACATTTTGAAGCAAGGTATAAATGCTTGTGCGCAGTTTTAGCTGACCAGCCAATCGGAGAGTCGAAGCAAAAAATCGGCCACATTAGATGTCATCCAATAAGCATTTTGAAAATGAACTTTTTTCAAAATGGTGACCATTTTTAGTATGCTTGGATGTTTGTGAGCTGCGCAAGAGAAATATTTGTTTGACTCATCAGTCCAGAGTCCAGAGCTCCAGACTCCAAACTTTCCAGAGAGTCCAGAGCGATCCACATTACTCTCAACTCTCTCAAGCTACCAAAAGCTACTACTTTGAACGAAGACTGAAGGTATAATGGATATACATTTTAATAGTAATCCCGAGTTCTCCGTGCATCTTAGCCGAACGAATCTAAAGTTGAAAATTCATGCCGCGTACTGCGTATAAATACGAGCACACATTATGGTTTTGTCAGGTCAGTCAGATAAATAATTTCTTCATGTGGTATAGTTCTGAACCGCGAAATTTAATGGTTTCAACTATTTTATAACAAAAACCGATAACAAGATAAATGGTAATCACCTTGCTCGGTGATTTTTGGTGTCATAATTGTCACAATTGTTATTGGTATCTTGATACATTAAGATTATTATTTTTAATCAATGATAATGTATCATAATTGTTATAAATATTCACAAGCATTCAAGTTTACAAGCATCCATGGTTTATGAATTAAAATACTACGGCTTAGGGAGGCAAGTTCTTAATTTAGCTGGTGTGGATATTTTTTGAATTAGTCCCGAAAAGTCACTGATTGGTCGAAAAAAAAAAAAAAATATTGTACATATCAATGTAAACATGTAGTTGGCCAGGTGATAAGGTTGTCAACAATTTTTGATCAACCTTTTACGGGAAAATGACAAATTTTTGCTTTTTGACTTGAACAATTACTTTTCATATTATTTTTAATCTTATATCCTTTATTACTGTATTCAATGCATGCGATTTCTGTGCTCTATGGGAAGCATTCATCTTTTCTTAAATAATCTGTGCAATTAGGTATTTGGCCCGTTAATTAAATAAATTAATACTCTTTGGGTTAAAATAAAGCTTCCTAGGAAAAATGTCAGTAGATATTTCCCTCTTTAGCAGAGTTGGTCACTATTGTCAGTATTTATCACTATTTTTAAATCGCGACACTTTTGTTACTATTTTCAAAATAAGGGCACTATTGTCACTGTTTCAGAGCTCATTATCAGTTAAGAGACTCAAGATAGTGGATCACCTGGGCATCGTAACAATAAGTGACTCAGCCCAGCACTTATAACTGCGCACCTAATAAAAAAAAATTTTAATTTTTAGTATTGTGTTCTTATATTCTCGTGCTATTATATTGTTTTAAAAACAAAAAAATCTGATTTAGCACTGCGGTAACGGCTAAAAAGAGTTTTTCATCAATGTAAACATTGAGAAGGGCAACCATGCCTGAAAAAAGCTGTCAACCTGTCTTGTATACAATTATAATAATAATAATAATAATAATAATAATAACAATGATTATTATTATTGTTTTATTATTATTGTTAGTGTGACTTCTAGTTCCCAAAGTTTTAACTTAAATGCGACTCTTGTGATCTGTAGGTCTGGTTAAAATTGAAGGAATTTCGTGTTTCCCTATAGCATTTATATTTTATTTACCTTTGTTTTCATAAGATGATTCAGATATACTGAGATTACCTACTAATAAATTCTGAAATAGTGATACAACCAAGTCTTATCTTTTTAAATTTTACAAAATTAGCATGAAAAATATCAGTTTTGTGTCACTTTATTGGTCAAAATGTTACTATTTTGTCACTTTTTCCGCCAAAAGATGTCACTATTCTACTGTTTTATACCCTTTATAGCGCTACCAACCCTTCTCTTAAGTCAAAAGATTTTGGGTAGAAGATATAACAAAAAATTCGTGTTTTATAAATTATACAACAGGTATTTTTTTTATGTACGTCAAGGTGGATGTCGTAAGTGAATAGTTCGAGCTAGTATTTGGTTACAAAGGAATTATGATGACAATTGTTTTAAATCATTAAAGAAAATGCGGGTATAGAATGATATCGGAATTACATACCTCTGATATGTCTACATACACCCTTTTTTATTATTATTATTATTATTATTATTATTATAGTGTCATACATCCGGGTACACAAGGTTCTCTTCTATGAGCTATAGGCACTCGATACTTGGGAGAGTTATAGAAGGGGGTAGGAGAAAACTTACAACTATAAAATCGGATTGCTTGAGTCCTGGCCGGGTGTCTTCATATAAACACCAGGATTATACATATAAGTCGCAACCTCTGACTGTAACTACTATTACTATGTACACGAGCAGACTCAATGGGAATCTTTACGTCTTAAAGTACAATATGAAAATTTAATAGATTTTGATTGATCAGTAAGAATTTAAGCAAGTACATATATGTATATTATGTAACAGTACCCACCTTTACTAAGCTTTTATTCTTTGCTAATCGAGTAGTTTACAAAACGTTTTACTCTATTCTCCATTTTAAAGTATTATAGAATTGTGATGTAAAATTTGTTTGTCCTATAATTTTGCACCTTGTTTTTTGTATACATTAATCAATACGCTTTAAACATTTTACTCTTTTAATTTTTATATCATTTTTTACAAAAAACGAATCAGAACTTTATAACTTCATGTTTATATCATGACATTTAATGACAATTTTATCACGCAATAAAATGAAGTCATTATTTTTACAAAGGAAAAATAGACTATGATTTTTTTTAACTTTTTACTTGACCCAATATGTTTAAGGGTTATTACACAAAAAATGCAATACTTCAAAGCGTAAAATAAGATGTAACGTAGCATTTATAATAAGGGCATAAATTTTTCAAAGTTATGTACTGGAATCTTTCTTAATCTTGAAAAAGTCTCGACGACAGCCCTAACTGGATCCAAATGTAATGGTAACTTTTGGGCTCGGCTCTATCAAAACTTCCAATTTTAATATATTTTCAAAAAAATGTATAGGTATAAGCGCATGAAAAATTTTTTTTTTTTTTTTTAGAAAATCCAGCAGCCACAATTAGACGTATGCATATAAGGGCACGGTGCTATGTGTCTTCTGCTGCTGAAACTGGCATGAGGCTTTACCATGCCACTTTATAAGTTACACAATTGGGTTATGGTAATAGACCATTTCGCCATTTATTACCACAGCGCTTTAACGTCATAGTCCTGAAGCCTCGAATGAAAATTTATATGCATCGCAATTGAGTTCACAGCATACGTATATGTAAGTATGCCAACTGCGTTTGAATATACGATACCTACCCACACAATTACAAATGTTGTACTGCAAGATGAAAACCACGAAAGCATTAGCCGCGTGATGTTTGTGTCCAAATGGCATAAGTCGCGGACACTATAAGTAAATCAAAGAATATTAAGAAATTTTTTTTGTCCCTCTAAAGTACAAAAAAGACGCTTTAAAAACTCTTGGGTACAAGTGAAGAAAAAATTTCAAAGTGCTGATCAAACTCATCGTTATGCAATATAAGTACTATATAATTATGTAGGTAATAACAAAATAAATGAATACGTACAGTAATGTACTTTTGCAAACTATTTTCATTAATATAAACCCTTTTGTCTCGCTGAAATTCTTGTAATAATGATTTCATGGCCGCCTTCCACCTATACGTCCCAGCTCTAAGTAATAATCCGTGTTTTTCAGCTAATTAAATTATAAATAATGTATTTCTTGCAATATCACCAAAACTTTAGACCATTATTTTCGAAAACACTTTAATTTCCGAATAAAATAGACCCTGAAGATTCCGTTTTAATATCTGCGTAGTGCTTAACCCTGCTTATTATCAACGGCTGCAAAAATATTGCATCGATGATATTTTTCATAACAATTATGTGTTGTATAATTATTGCAATTGCAATACATGCCAATAAGTGATCCACCAGTTTGGCCCTTGAACCCTTGTTTAAATGCATGATTCTTATTAAAAATTGTACTATCTACATCACGATTATAAAATGCAGGGTTCTCAACCAATAAACTGTACAGTAGTATATAGATACTCTGTACACTAATAACGCCTGATAGCTGCAACTTGATTAATAGCCTTGTCTGTCTGTCTGTCTTGTCTGTCGTAGATACATCGCTGTGGTATTGGTTTTTCGTGATAAATAATACTTAGGTTTATAAAATGTGCTCTTATATAAATTATACAATATTTAAAAGTTTTGTATTAAATGCACAATTTTAATTTACTTATGAAATCCGTGCGGTTCTACGTGCATTTGAGAAAAAAAAAGTCCTTAACTATAAGTAGTTAATTGCTAATTGCAAGGATTACGTAACGGAGGACAAGACGTTTGAGGTGTTTCGAGTTACTGCATGCACTCATGCGACGATGCTTTTGTTTTTTCACACACGAAAGACAATCTTACATGTATACTGTGTGCCTTCTCGTCCGTGAAGTCTCGGAAGAATTTATGACGAAAAACATGTTGGGTGTAGGTACTTTGGGATGAAAAAAAATCCAACTGTGAGAAAATTGCAGATACCATTACGCAACGATGCGGATACATGGTACAAGCGTGCAGGAAACTTTGCATCTTTGCATGCTGTTCACGTGTACGCGCACGAAACTCATCATCAGTAGGTGCAGAACAATCTAAGCAATAACGTATACGTGCAACGCAACTGCCTATTTAATTAAGTATATATTATTATGATGCACTACTAGACTGGAAATCTAAACTGTTGGGATTTAAATTGAAACATAATAGACTTTTTTTCTAATGTATATCTGTAAATTTATAAGTACTTGATGAATAATGCATTCAGTCGCAGCGAACGACTAAGTATATAGACACAGTTTCATTTCATTCTCTGGCCCATCTAAGTATCCCTCCTTTCAAAAGCTATTTATGTCCTTTCGAAGGTTGTTTCAGTTTGTTTGATGATAATTTTCTCATTAGACTTAACGATCATCAGACCTTGAAGACTTGATAGACCGTTTTGTAGATCGAGCGAATACTTTTGCGTCTCGTGATGTTTGTATGAAGCTGCATAAATTTGCGTGCATAAGTAAATAGTACATTATGCGTATTGGCTAGCCCAAGCGAAACGACATCTGCAAGAAATGTAAAATATTCTGCACCTGTATCCAGTTTGGTCTGCTTGATGTATTGTATCTTACTTTATTCAAGTTATCTCTTCTCTTATGCCGTTCCATTTACATGCATGTATGTAAGTATGTATGTAATATGTGCTAGATAAACGCGGTAAGCCCGACTAACATAATATAAGCTCTATAAGTTCCTCAGCTATAGTACTTATATTATTATACACGTCTTACGTGCAGGAACTTCATGCATACATATAAATGGTTGTTGTATAATGTATAATGCAGTAGAACATCGGAGGCCACGAGAGACACAGAGAAAGAGATGAGTCAACTATATTTATCATCATATGGATGGCACGACTCCAATGTCCAATAGACTGCAGCTGTATATAGTAGCAAGTTCGCAGAACTGCTGCAGTGTTGTGAAAAAGAGCAGCGTTTGTACGACTTGAACGCAGCTGCTGCTGCTGCAGCTGACGTCGAGCTGGGTGTTCCTTTCCTGCAGGTATACTTACGTATTATATACCAACATACCTGCACATGCTGCTGAATTTTTGCCGCCGTTGCAGTGTTGTACAATTTCCTTTGGATTTCCTTTCGCGGTGAAAACTCTGGGGAGCACAGTTACTTCGTTCTACTTCAGTCCGTTAGATGTACTACAAGTACAAGGGTATTGCGAAAATATGTTCGTTTTAGAAAGTATACAAATCTGGAGCTCCAAGAGTCCAAGCCCCTCTAAACTTAACGACCCAGCGATAAAGCTGGGAACAGCGGTGAAATCCTGTACAGAAATAGAATACTTCCTCTCTTTTAGTCTACCATTGAGTATACCTACATACGGCTAGACTTTATTTCGGACCGCAGTGAAACAAGATTATGGACACCCGGCAACGTTCTCCGCTGATAAAAAATAGAAGAAAAAAAACGAATACCTCACACGGAATTTCGAGATAGCTAAATATAATATGTAACCATTAATATTATTTGCTACAGAAGTAGAAGAGTCCTTGTCTAGCTTTGTTTTTTCCTTTGTTTTTCCCATGGGAATGCATTCCCCGGTATTGGAACCTTCTTATACGATAGCCCATAGTACTTATTCGAACGTTTACATGGGGAACTACGACTACCTTTATCTTTTCGTGAGAGCGATCTTTATCTTCATGTGTAGAATTATTCGTACTATCTCGAAGATAGGAGTACTCGCTCTGATCAAACGTTTGCTTCTCGAAATTCTTTCTTTGTTTTCTTCTTTCTGGGATTCTTAGTCGGAAATTTTTCAACTTATTTTGAGTGCTTATGACTTTCGTAAATGATAACTACGTGGATGTAATATTAATAGCTTTCGTTCTCAAAGATATAATGGTGTCCACATCTATTATGTGGATCACTTGTATGAAAACTGATTTATTTTATGTCTCAACCGTTTAAAATGTTGCGGTAATGCGGTACGGCTGTTCAAGTAAGGCGCGCGTTCGAATGCCGATCGGGTCATCTCGGAAATTTTTTCAGAGTTGTTTCCGGCTGGAATTTGTTCCCAAAATCTCGCGGCTGGTTCTGCATCACATCAGGGCGACCCGGAGGTAGGCTCCGTGGGCGCTCTCGGTAGGTGCGTGACTAGTTGGGAAAGTGCGGGATACGGGGGTGGAAAGAGGTTCTACACCACAGGGCGACCCGGGGGTGCTCTCTAAATGTCTTCGAGTGAATTTTCACTCGCATCGAGTGAGAATCCGGTCACTCGTACTCGAGTTAAAAATTAACTCGATGCGAGTGAAAATTCACTCGAAGACATTTAGAGAGTGGGCCTCGTGGGCTCTCTGGGTGTGAGACTATTTGGGGAAATGTGGGATCCAGGGGTGGAAAGAGAGGGTAATATTCGTTGGGAAAGATGGGACATGGGGTTATAGGTTACGACGGGGACTTGGGTAAAAAAAAAGGGTCATATAGTTGGGGTTAGGATTAACACCCTCCATACCAAGGTGGTAGAGGGTGTCCGTAAAAAACAAGTAGAGTTGGTGTACGGGTAGAAATAATATATGTATAAAAAAAAAAAAAAAACAATACATTTCACGAAAGAACCTTTTTTGTATTGTAATCCATGCTTTCATTCATTTTGACGTCATTACCGTATACACCATTTGTTTTGGGAATTCCAGTTTTAGAGGACTCTGAATCCAATTTTTTGATTTATTAATTTTTTTACGCTTTAGTATCTAGTAGTATGTACATTACGTTCCTACACAGAAAGACATTTTGGAATGAGAGACCTCAAATCTTTGGGAACGCCTGAACTCCGTGAATCATTGAACTCAGAGAGCGCCAAGGCTGATGGGAGCGTCGTATTTCAAAGTTGTAGGTCTGAGACCTTGAAGACATAAGTATTACGAGCGGTGGATAGTTACCTTCTGTCCGAGGTTCAATAAGTTTTTTTTTCATACACTGAATTTTAATATTGTGAGGTTATGTGTTACTGGTACGGAAAACCCAAACTTTCAGTAAAGGTATAAAATAAATGTTATTAATGTGGGGCACCTTTGCTTGTACTTTAGTAAGATCAAAAAATGTTTTTGAACGAGTAAGCAATATTATACTTTCGTGTCCATACATGCGAAGTTTGTCTCTGTAAAATAAAGAGTCTGTACCGTAAAATATCCAACCTGGTTTTCTACCTCGAACAGAGGCGGCATTCTATATTTTTTCACAGTATGGAGTAAAATCATTATTTTTCTTAATATATATATAACATAAATAATATATGTACACATGAAATATATAGAACCATAGTTTATGAACTAGAAAGTTTATGATATGGAGTTAGCGCGCAGCCCTAACGCCAAATGTATCACTTAATAAGACTATATTATATTAAATAAACAAATTGAAAAAATGTTCAATTAAAATAATGGCCTGACTACCGTGTAGTAGAAATCAGAATTCTAACTAACTCCTTAATTGAGGTATTTTAATTACTTTTTAATGATACAAAAAATTAAGGTGTTTCGATGTTATTATTTTAAAATGATTTATTAAAATGTTCATACAATAGCAAACATGAATGATCTTTGAGAATTTTTTTATTAAAGATATTTATGATTTCTACTCAGTTTTAGAGCTAAAAACGATCTTTCGTTTGTGCAAGACAAACTTGGAATAGTAATTCAAAATTTTAATAATTTTGTAAATTCATTTGGTATATCACGAAGAGCGTCATTTTTTTGTAAAAGTAACACCACATCTTTCAAACTTCGAATCGAAATTTTTTGTGTGAAGAAAGTAATCCGTGTACGCAAAAAGCAGTAAGCAAAGTGCATTTGTCAAGCACTTCAGACACTCTGGGCAGGTAAACAAAACTAATTTTTGCCAAAACTGTTAAAAAATTGTTTCCCACAATATTGGTATGGAATTCCATAGCACTGATAATTCAGGGTATGGAGTGCTCCATACCGACCATACCGGAAACGCCGCCCCTGACCTCGAATATGTAAATTTTTTATTGATTAGTGTGATAGCGTACAAATGCAGATGATATGCATAAATAATAAAATTTTCATTGGGCCCTTGAAAATCAAAATTTGATGGTTTTGCGATAATAAAAAAACATGAATCTTGTGATTCGTGAAAATGGCGATAGAACCGAGCCCGAAAAATCATGAAAAAACTCTTAAGAGTACTCTTGGAAATACCCGTACACACAGTGACAATTTAAATTTTTAAAAAATAACCCCTAATTGGATAATTGGCCTATTTAATAACGTAACTTTGATTACTATCACACTTAAAAATTTCATGTAGTTTGCTATTTTACACTTATTTCTTGTAAAAATTACACAAAATTTGGGTATGAAAGTAGGTACACCTTGTACACAAAGTTTGTGTATAAGATATTCGCTGTGGGCATGTCTGGAGAGAGGATACAAAAATCTATGCCAGCGCATGCCAACACCAGGAAAGCGAACTACTCTCTATGCCGTCCAATATACCTATGTACATAATGTACCTATATATACC